>BPUM01000183.1:0-287816 GCA_020521455.1 Prunus kanzakura
AACACTAATACACTTTGTAAAACCTACACTCTCATATGTTCGATCAAATTAATCCCATATCCAAATTTGTTTGCCCTACCCTTTTTCCGGATATGTCATCGAAGGAAATCTTGTCCCGATCGATGAGAAATTTTTCGGCAATTTTTCACCCTCAAATTCGATTTTTAATTGAATATTTAAGTGGAAATGATTAAAAAATAGAAAAACTGCCGTGTGGCGGCATGGGAAAGCGCCGCGTGGAGGTCAAACTTGCAGCTCCCCACTCCAGCGCCTCCACTTGGCATTTCTTGTATATTTTATTCAGTTTTTTTCCCAAAAATCGTTCAAAATATTTGAAAAATACGGAAAAATTTGGGAAATTTCCTAACTCTGTGTGGGGATAAATACTTTGTCAGGAGTTTTGGGTTAATAGTTGGCAAAATGTATTTTGTGGAAATTGATATGTAATTCTTTATGTTAGTGAAAAGGGATTTCCGTACTATGGGATTCAATTTTTTTTTGTTTGGTGCAGAAATCCTAAAAACTTGCTGGACAAATCCGAAAATAATGGGGAAATGTCGTAGATGGTTATAATCAAATTGGGAAAAACTCCACTTATGTCGTAGATTCACAGTGCGATATTTAAATAATTATGTTAGTGAAAAGGGATTACTGGATGACTTAATTACACTTCTGTTTTGTTGCAAATATAGTTTCAAATGCAGGACAAATCAGGAAATTAGGGTGAATTTTTTTGGGGTATTTATGGGATCATCAGAGTATCTTAGAAGATCAAGGATGTGTCAGACATCCACTGTCAACGAAGTGACTGAAAGGATAATCCCTTTTCGGGTTGACAACACGCAACCTCCCTGCCACATGCCTATCTGTCATCTTTAAAGGAATGACTGTTTGGGGGATATGAACCAGAAATTCCCCATGTGAGACCAATTGCTGAAACGATGTAAGACCCAAAACCATAAACAGACTTCAAAAAAAAACAATACAAAGTTCACACAGTTTCACCTTTACATAAAAACACTGAAAACCAAAACAACAATTTATTAATAAAACACCTATCATAGCATGTATATGGACCTTAATCCCACGCAGTCATCAACTGGAGTTCGCACTGGATGCAGAACAGCTCCCTCTTCCATTTGCAGGGTTCACAACAGTTCCAAGCATCTACGTTGCCCCAGTCTTCGGCCCTGCGGTCCTAGAACTGATACCACTCCCGATTACCCTCACAGTGAATGCAGTCTTGAAAAAAACGTTCGTCTGTAGTAAACTTTGCAAGCATAGGAGGAGTTTTGGTGCTAGACATTGTATACCGACACAGTCGATTGCTTATTGAATCCCTGCAAGCTTGCATGTTCAGTTTCTTCGTTTTGCTGAGATGGCACAAAAACTCCATCGCATTCCATAGCCGCCACCCGCAGGTTCTTCACGCCCTCGTCATCTTTCAATAGGAAGAAGTCATGAATAGCTTCTCTGTAAATGATTTCTGGATTGTTATGTTCTTTGCACTTTTGCAAGAACTCAACAATTTTGCCTTCATCAAACCCATACTAGTCCTGATGCCACTGATACTTATCTACTGACACGGTTGTCCAAACCTCAGGATCATTGAACATTTCTTTAAATAACTTGCAGGTTCCCGCCATTCTGTATAGATCTTCAGAGGACTGCTTTGCAACCACGAGCAGCACCTTAAACCATGCCAAATGTGGAATCCATCTTGGTTGTTGGATAAGAGGGACTGAAAAGGGTCTGTGGAGGATTTAATAATCACGGTGTCGTTTGGGGACCAAGAAGAAAGTGTTGCATATAAACCCAACCGGCATGACCCACTTTACAATGGACGAAGACAACTTTGGGTTTAGATCAGTAATTATTGTATTCATTTCCCAAGCGGTGTGAGTGAAACGACAATTGACAGTCATCGATGAAGGTGGAGGGACTGAATTGGTGTTCGCGTGCTGCCCATTTACAGCATTTATGATACCACTTATCACCGGCAGCAGTCACAAAATTATAAATGCTTTTCGTGATAATTATTATGCTACAATGACATCACCACTTATGAAGCAAATGACTTAGTTACATTTGAACATGACCAAGTAATCAATTTCTTTTTGCCAACCTTGAAACTAAATATCAATGCACCATTAACAGTAAAGTAAATGATCACAGTGTATATGATACTAATAATGCAAAAATGACATCAGAGCGAGTGAAGATAACTTGCATTTTAACATGACCAACTAAGCAGTTGCTTCCTGCCAAATATGGAACTAAATATGAACGTGTATCACCAGTACAGAAAAAGAAAACTGTGTTTATGATACTGATAATGCAAATATGACATCACACGTTCTGAAGGTAACTTACATTTCAACCACGCCGCGTCAACACTTAAATCTCTGCAAAAATGATACTTAATTTGTCTGATAATCACCTGTAAAGAAAATGAAACTACTGTATCTGATACTAATAATGCAAATATGACATCACCACGGAAAGTAGGTATCTAAAGTGGCCGCTCCCCAGTCAAAGTGAACAAATTAATTTTGGTGGGTAAAATTAGTAAGGGGACTGCTGTATAAATAACAAAGTGATATATTTTACCTCACATTGCACCACCAGTTGGTCCAAACAACCCTCAACTCACCATGGGGTCACCTACAAAAATCCCCCCCATACTTATAACACTCCACCAAAAAATGCAGACCCTATCTCACACAAGAATAAGAACGCTGAAGATGTTCCTGTAGGACTTGCGAAATCCATAAACTTTTCATCAGAGGACCATGATGATGCAGGTCGTATCGGCTAGATGCGGTACGATGCGTTGAAGATTGAAATAAAACATCAGAAGATACGTCTAAGATGGTATGAAGAAACATTGCGGAAGGAGAAAAGTGAAGCGAAATTACACCTTCGATCAGTCAAACTAATGAAACTGAGGGTTAGGCTTGCGAAAGGAAAAGGTTGTTGAAGGTTCAGGGGGTCGAATGAGGCAGTGCAGATGAGGGAAGCAGAAGCACGTAAAGGGTTTGACCTATTCCGAGAGTATGCAAAATTTGTTGTCCCAAGCTACAACTGGGACGGAATCACCATGGAGTAAACTGTCGCTGGACAATGTTCATTTTGGTTATTTTCAGTAAGTTTGTTTGGAAAAAATGCCTAAAAGTTCATTTTGATTGTGTTTGTTCCAAGTTTGTGTGCGCTCCTGAAGGTGTAACCATTTTGCTTTGGACACTTCAGATGGTATCTTGTATGTATCCAAGCTGTAAGACGTGAAGAAAGAGCGAGTGAAAAATATGGGAAACTGCTTTTGGTTTATTATGCGTACTTTTGTAAAGCTAAATGGGTATGCTTTAATTGAAGTATGTTTACATTATTTTCTATCAACATATTTAATTTGTCTTTACAAAATGCCTAAAAGGAATGGGATAGTTTTTAGCATTGATTGGATCTCTTATATGGAGTTGTTGTTTCTAAAATGGTAATATGAGGTTTGCTTATTCGTGTGAAATATATAATATATGACCAATGAAATAACAATAATAATATTCTGCGTGTCATTTGAAAGGAGAAAATAAGACTAATTTTTCCCAATAATTAGATACGAAGCAAATGTAACCGATAGTTGTGTTATTTTAAATTAGATAATGAACATGAAGGAAATAGACGGAAAAGGTTTGCAAAACATAATGTTACGGTTGAAAGGAAAGCGAGTTCAAACCATATTCCGAAGATGAAGTGTATGCTCTGTATTATCACATCTGATGAAATTGAGTACGAAAGTGAGTTGAAAAAATACTTTCGATGATTTATAACTTCCCCCAGTTGTGTAATGCCATAAGGAGCTGGAATCAATTTTGGGGCATTTTTTCCAATTTTTCTCCCTGTTATTACCATGTCTTCAATAATTTTCCCCCACTTGTCTAATGAAAATAACGAAATACAACACATGGCGGGACCTGACCACATCAACCTTGGGTAGGTGCACACGTGCACGTCAGTGACCATTGTGTCACCCTTCCTTTGCAAAAATCGGGATAATATTTCCAAAAATGCTACAACCTCATGGAAAGTTGAAAATTAAAAATTCGTGTGTATGCTTTCTATGATTAATACGAGGCTTTAATCCGAATTCACCATAACTAAATCAAATACTCTCATTACTGAACAAAAAAAAAACTGATGTGACAGATGAGAAAAACAGATAAAACAAACTGCGGAATACTCCAGGACATCATATATAAACGGTGTCGTGTGGCTATGGGATACTCATTGTCGAAGATCCACATCTTGTTTTCTTCCTCACTCTTCTTTGGAGTTGTGTTTTGTGCATACAACGAACCCCCAATCTGAAGAAACTGAAGATTTGCGAGCATGTCAACCAGTTCAGACGGCAATGCAAATCAGGGGGACTCCGATGGGTCATGGGAATATGCCCCCGATTATCCAAGGTCCCCTCTACCACCGCTGCCACTTCCAACCTCCTCGGCAAGCGAGGGCGACTCCGATGATCCTGCTGTGGAAATAAATGATATGAAGAACAAACTGGAACACGACTCCTCCTTGGTCCATTATTGGACTCAAAAGTGTGTCGGAGCTGAGCAGAAGTTGGGGTATTTGAAGCGCCAAGTGAACAAAGCGCGTTACAGAAAAGAGAAGCACAGAATTCGTGCCCAAAGACGAAAGCACAAAGCAGAGGATTTGCATATGACCGAGGAGGATGCTATGTACGAATCTTTCAGCTTCCACAAAGGAGGCGACAAGCATGGTTAGGCAATGTCTGTGGCTTTCAACGAAGGTTTTGAGCAATTCCGACGGTTCGCTGCAGATGTCCACAAAGATATTGACTGGGACGCCATAACTCCGTCTGCTGCACAGCAAATCATCTCCGGCGGTGTACACCCACTAGAGCTAGGCCACCAACCAGCACAAGCCAACGATAATGACGGCTGGTAGCCATATCAATCGCTAGGCAATCGTTATTCACTTGTTTGTTTTTTGTTAATGCCCCATCTGGGTTTGTGTTTACATGTTTATGCCCGATCTGACTTACGTGCAGCTTATTCGGGTTTACATCAGCTATCACAGCCTTGGGTTCTATGTTCTTACCAGAGTTCAATCTTATTTCTTCGATCACTAACTACTGGATTAGTACAATTCAGTTACTAATACTGCTCAAATTTTTGGTTTCAAAATTTGTCGGTGGGTCGATAAATTTTTTCCAGATTCTCTGACACAGATATTTGGTTCTTTGACACATTACTGACACATAGTGATGGTTTCAAGATGCCCTTACTGACACACAGTGATGGTTTCAAGATTCCCTTATATAGATATTTCATTTTCCTTGCAACCGTTGCAAAGGTGTATAAAACACACATTGCATGAATCCCAAACGAATCCTTTTGAACACTGGCTTCACGTTCTGAAAACACCAAAGCCCCAGGATGGACATCCACCTTCAACCAAAGATGGATCCGAAAGTTCGAGTTACGCATAATTATTGCAAGCATGGTGCCGTTCACGAGCGTCCTTGTGGGATGTGCAGGGATCTATTCGCGGTAGGTCCAGACAATGTTCAATACTATCGGTCCCCAATCCCTTCCCCCCCCAATGCCCCCCATCTCCCATTGTTTGCATGTGTAAACCCCCAAATTTAGAGTGGTGCCAGGATTGCTACAATGACAAACGCATTCTAGATTGGGAGGAACGTGGCCGCTTTGAGTCAAGTGATGACTCTGATGCTGAAAACTAAGTGGGTCTTCAAATAACTTATTGTTGACTTTAGTGTATTTTTTTTAATTTTATTTTTCTATGTCCGAATGTAAGTCATGCGATACCTGTGTGACACTTAATAATTATAGAATACAAAAGTTACATTGTTTTTGGGCGGTTTCACTACTGCTGTTCAGTATCAACATGAGGCACTTACATAAGATTCACTAACGGTTCCAGATGGTTTCCAAAATGACACAAATTGGTATCAACAAATATTCACACTCCGGGATCGTAAATGAAATCAAACTATTGCAGAAATGACTCTGTCATAGTAGGTTCCCAGTCCTGCGTGCTCTGACTGGGCTGCAAATTCTCATCAACTGCAGCACCAACTTCTGCGTTGGAAGATGAAAAGCTGCAACATCGAAACAAATAAACAAGTCAACAGCATTTCTTGTATAAAATTCAAACCCACACAATTACATACTCACTTATGGGCTCACAAGTTTTGGACAAGTCCATCTATCATGATCAGTCTTCCTACATTCACTGCACTACCGTTTATGTCCTTCCGCTGCCTTCTCTTTTTGTCCTTTCACTCTTCTCGCATGCCCTTTTTCTTTTACTCGATGGGGATCTTTCATTCTGACTTGGGGAGAACTAGTTCCGACCTCTCCATTGGGTTCTTCTTTGACACGAGCTCTTGATGACAACAACCTTGTAAGCTTCCCACGAATGTCGTCAAATTAATTTTCCAGCAACTCAAAACCTTCATCACACAACAAAGCAGAATCTATCAAATCACCTGCAACTTTGCCAAGTTTCGATCTCTTAACCAAAACCAAACCGTCCACGCAATCATTAACTTCTTTGTCATTCTTATCATATACTACACCGCACTTTGCACTTTGAAGCCATCGTTTCAATATGTAATTGTCTGGCAAGTGCTCCACCTGCTTTATTCTTAAAAATGTTAGGAATGTGTCGGCACGGAAACACCCCAAAATTCAAATCCTTTGCAGCTGCAATAAGCTTTATCGGCATCTTTATCATGCACAAGCTCCTTCATCCGTGTCACCCTCGGATTTACCCACTCACTTACTTTGTACCTGCACAGGGTCTCATCTTGCTCTACATGTTCGAACAAGCATAAAAGGCTTCTGAAGTCTTCCCTCTCAAACATTTCAAGAATTTTCCGAGTGTAAAGGCATGCCATTTGATGTTGCATTAGTGTTCGAAATGGCAGCGGAGGTTTTTCATCGGTATCAACATGATCAGCCATTAACTCCTTGTGCCTCTGTGAACCAAGAGCTCTTTCAAAACATACAATGAATTCCATCAATGTGTTTTTCCGGTTAATATATTGTTTGAAAAATGCATGACAGCTTTCAGCCCGTTGACTACTTAACATCCCAGCCGAAAACACATGTTTTACATATGATGGAACCCAATTCTCCCGCAAAGCATGAATCGAGCTTAGCCACGGATGGTCTTTCAGCCCATTGCTTGTGATGATTTCATCCCATTTCGCATCAAAATCTTCTTTCGTGTCCATACCCCATATGCATTTGCACATTTCCGAAAAACATTCCCCAATGCCGGGTTTCTCCATAAACTTATTCAAGATATGCCATATGCAATATCTATGGAATGTTGCTGGGAGAGTTAAAGAAATTGCCTTTGACATGGCTGCATCTCGATCAGTGATGATCATTTTGGGTGGCTCACCTGGTATGGCTTTCTTGAATTCTTCGAACAACCATACAAATGAATTCGTCGTTTCACTAGTTAGGAATGCACAACTAAACAACATTGTCTGCCTATGGTTATTAACGCCTAACAACGGCGCAAAGACCATCCCAATGGATCGTGTTGAACGTCGTATCAAATACCACCTCATCCCCAAAAAACCCATAAGCTCGTCTTGACCTTGCATCTGCCCAGAAAACATTTCCCATCCTTCCTTCCAAATCTACCTCCATATTGAAATAAAATGAATCATTTTTTCCTTGCTCAGCCAAAAAATGCTCCTTCAGCAGCTGTGCATCATGCTCAATCACCTCCACACGCACGTCCCTTGCATAATTATAGACATCTCTCCTAACAAACCCAACATTTTCCAATCCCCCTACTTGCACCTCAAGAAGACTTACCTGTTTATGCACATGGATATTAACTTTGTTCATATGTGCACTATAGGCCTTTGTAGACTCTGTTAAGTTATGGTGAGATCTCAAATCAACTGTGGTCATGTCATGGTTGTGTACCTCATTGAATCCTACAACACTGTACTTATTCTTCTCTTTTGCCTTCAAAATCGCAAGTTTAGCCTTGCATCCAGTTCAAGTACAACCTCGCTGTCTTCTCTTACGACTAACAGTGCTTGTCAACGAATACCCTTGTTTACAGCATACATATTCTTTCCTTGTTACCTCTCCTGTGAATGTGCACGTTCTCGTTGTAGAACACCGAATGCCGAATCCGGCTTTCGTAGCATACATATTATAGAAATTGAACACATCCTCACAGCAATCAAATTTAAGTCCCAATTTTGGTTTCAAGTCCGAACTAACTTCCAGTGTCACCTGTCCTTCGCACTCCATTTCACAGTTCTTGCAATTTAACCCTGAATATCACATCACCACCATCATATATGACATGAAAATCACTATCTGTGAAACATTAAAGACCTACATACACACTAACGTAACTCGTGCTGATGTCCAATATTTGGTACATGCTTTCAAACAACTTTAAAATATATATCAACTAACATATGACATCAAAATGACTCTCTGGTGAAACATTAAAGACATACATACAAACTAATCTGACTCATGCTGATGCCCAATATTTGGCACATGCTTTCAAACAGCTTTAAAATATATATATTAACTAACATATGACATGCAAATCACTCTCTGCTGAAACATTAAAGTCATACATACAACCTAAAGTGACTCATGCTGATGCCCAATAATGAAATTGACAAATACAGTATATGGCTTACCTCGTAACTGATTTACAACTTCAAAATTTCAACAAATTTGACAACATAACGTAGCCCTTTTAGATCTGGACGTCAACCCCAATCACTTTTCATCTTCCTCAACCCCTGTTTCGCCCGCGCTCAACGATTTCAAAACCAAAAGAGCAGAACCACAACGGTACGGTTAGCACTTTCCAACTCAACGCAAGTTTCGACGTTGCTCAAGGATTGACGTATGTTCCGACCCCAAAAACCCAACCACAAAGATGAAATTATAAAATCCAAGATTCCTTTGTTTCGCCTGAATGGGAAACTCAAAAAAATGAGGGTACCGTTTATGTGTTCTTCCTCAAATCGAAAAACGATTAACAAGGGTGCTCTCCCTTCAGTGTTACAGTTCTTCCTCAATCAAAGCTGATAAAGAAATGGCCTTCTCATTGAACTCAGTGAACAGCTGGTTTGGAGGGGACGTTTTGGAGGGAGAAGATAGAAGAAGGCCTTCTTACAATTGTTTTTCATACCACCGTTAGATTAGTCCAACGGTGTTCTCATGTTATGTTCTCACATAGGCGTTCTCACTAGATCCCGACCCCATCAGGTTTAGCTTCAATTGGCTGTTGGACCAAAGCTTCTCTAGGCTCCTTGCTCGTGCGCTAGCTGACAACAAATATCAAATGCCCAAAATGGATTAATGGGCTGTCAAAAATAATTGCCCATTAATTCTATAAAGAAAAGGCCAATATATTTAATGGGTGGTCAAATAATTACCCATTAAATTTATAGAGGCCCAAATTTCCCATTATGTGTTTAATGGATTAATTTAAAAATCCTTACAGCCATATTTGGGTCCAAATGCAAATGTCAATTTTAGAAAATTAGTGAGTTAACCAAAATTGCTCATTATTTTTCTTGGACATTGAAAAAAAGAAAAATGGTACAAAACGATTCCAAATTTCCTCATGGGTCATCTACCCATGCAAACTTCAATGAGATTAATTTCAAATCTCTCAAACACAATTCTTAATTAGTGGGCCACACTTACCAATTAATTTTCAATTTTCCCCATAGGTCATCTACCCGTGCAAATTTCAACGAAATTAAATTCAAATTTCACAAACATAAATTCTCAATTAAAGGGCTACACGTACCCATTAATTTCCAATCTTTCTCATGGGTCATCTACCTATGAAGATCTTCAAATTGTCTCAAAGACACAAATTCTACATTATTGGGCCACACTTACCCATTAATTTCCAAATCATTTTGGAACTACGCTAGTTTGATCCCATCAAGGGTACGTAGGCAGTCTAGCATCCCAATAAACGCAACCACAACCAAATTTGAATCATTGGTTACATCGACCAAATTCCCACAAATCAAATATCTATCTCCACACAAATCATTTCGAACGACGTTGGTTTGGTCTCTTCGAAAGGGTACGTAGGCAATCTAGATGCAACCGCCCAAACTCAAATCCAAACAGAATCCCTGGTTTATTCTTAACCAAATTCACCCCAAACACATATCAAAATCGAATCCCTGGTTTATTCAGCTAAATTCACTCAAATACTTTCTCAGTCAAATTCATACAAATCTTTCCTTTTGCAATGAGTAATTCATTCATTGCAATTCTTTGAACTACGAGTGGCTTGATTCCCGCAAGGGATACGTAGGCATCTTGAGGTTGGACTTGGGAGTAGCTGCAAAACTAAACACGCACGTTCTGTTTCTTTATGATGGAATCAAAGGGTGTTCCTTTGAAGTAAGGGATTGTAATTAAGAGATTTGTGTCTCGAATGGGTCGAATCTAAAATAATAAAACCCCATTATTTAATTAGTGGTGGTGAAATTATGTTGGGATGTACACTTTTTTTTCTTCAACAATATATATAAACAAAGTGACCCAACTTACCTAGATTCATTGATTCATTCTTTCTTTTTTTCAGATTTGATGGACAATTTCTTTTGTCATGTTGTGCTATCTTTTTGCATAATGCACACTTTCTTTTCTTCTTGTTTTGAGCCAACTCAATACCACTTTTTATCCTTTTTGAGCTGCTAATATTGTCCTTCTTTCTACCTTTAGTTTATGAGATATTGTGGTCCAAATGCAATAATTTAGAGGAATCAATATTAGTACTACATGGATCACCTGCTGTTAAGGAAGGAATTGTTGCATGCTACGTAGAATTGTCTAACAGTTTCTTGGACAATTCATTTATGGCTTCCATGAAAGTTGTGTATGCCTCATTTGAAGACGTTGCAATGCAAGCTAGTTTTGTTGCTTGATGACACATATGGCTAAGTGGCAGAGCCTCTGATTCTTCTTTACCATCATTTGTCACCAAACTTTTAAAATCCATTATCCTAAATTTGTTTGCTTCTTGTGTCCATCTTAGAAGAATAAAATGGTCAGGTAGTGTATCTATATCAAGGCGGACAAATACTTTCAACAAATGTCGACAAAATATTCCAACAAACTCAAAATTTTGGCATTCACACATACCTTTGTATGTTTGCAAATTTAACTTCACCACAAACTCTTCATGCTCTCCAAGTTCTGTTTTCACTAGGTATGCATGATGTTTGTACCATATTGACCCTCCACTCACATCATGACATGTGGAAAGTGAACGAGGTTAAGACCAACCCGATCAGCCACGCCGAATAGACTAATCCAATATGGATCAGCACGCACCACCGATTCATAGATGCCCTTCAATCGTCATGTTCTCCCGAATGACGCCTTGGGTAGACATTTGACACCGCATGCCGAATGACCTCGAGCACGCGTTCAACATGTTCGGCTGATCGTACAAGACAACCTTGGAGCTCCCGCTAAAGCATGTCGGGGCACGTGTTGATCATTGACCACACTCCCACGAGTCCCACATCGAAACTAAGTGCTAAGTAAACACCCAACACCCTGAATAAATAAGGCCCTTGGCCTCAGCCACAGGGTAAGACTTTCCTGCTTGAAAAGTGCTTCCACATTCAGTATTTAGCTCTTAGTCGCTAACTTTGGCATCAGAGGGTCTTTGGCCGGCACCACACCGGTTTTCGAAACCTCACCAGCCGTTTCTCTCTTCTGCCGGATTCTAGCTTCAGGATTCGAGGAAGGGTGCTATGGTCCGAAAACCCTTCAGGTCTATAATCATCCACATCACCTGTAAGTTAGCCCTACTTCTATCTGTTTAGTTTTAGCGCGAACAGATTGGCGCCGTCTATGGGAAACTTCGATCATCGATCAGCACATATCTCTCTTGAGTGAAGATGAACCCACCTTCATCCCTAGCCTCGCTCTCCCACCAAGCACACCGCGAACGGACACACCCGTTCGACAGAACACACTAGAGGCCTGAATGGAAGCCCTCCAATAGGAAATGGCGAAGATGCAGGAGCACAACAACATCCTATCTTCCAAACTCGATGACACCCGGAGACAACTCTACGACAAGCAATCGCACTCAGCTCAATTTCGAGATGATCTAGAGCAAACCACTGCCCTCCGATAGGAGCAGTCATTCAGGAGCGTGCCGAAGCCCAGCGGCGGGAAGAAGAAACAAGCTACAGCCAAACCTTCTGCCTCTGACGACTATTCGTGCCTTCCCTTGAGGATCATCACCAAAAGTACAGAGTCTATTCAGATTACCAAGACCGGCTTAACGATCGACTCAAGGAACGCCAGCCATCACCTATTCAGGTTCACACCAGGCTCCACGATCGATGTCTGGATGTTCTCGGACCAAAATCCCCTCTTCGGCAGAGGTACATCACAATCGGCCTAGAGGAAACAGACGAATCGGACTAAGTCCCAACGTCTCCTGGAACCACAGTGTCTTACCGGTCCGCCGAACCCAGAAGAATTTGGCACCAAAACACCCAAACCGCGACAGAAGACGACCGTTGGAAGGACCTTGGTCGTACCTATGTACGAACGACAGGTCATCAGCCACCCGCCCGAGAGACAGTGGAAGCCTTCTGCAACGATCTGCCTCATGCTGATCCCACTATCTGTCTCCTCTTACAGAAGATCAACCGAATCGAGAAGGAACAGAATTAGTCTCGAACACTAAGCTGGGGTAAGATCCAGCCAGGGCCGTACACCGACCGAATTCGAACCTACAAGAACGAGAAGGATGTCCAACAACTCCGAACATCATTCTACATGGGAGTAGAAGACCCTGTCACCCACATACAAACCTTCCAATCGGCATTAGGGTGCAAAGGACTTACCGATGAAGGTTAATGTCTGCTGTTCCCCTCCACTTTGACCGGAGTTGCCTTAAACTAGTTTTACCGATTGGAGCCAGGTACGGTTGACTCTTTCGATCAATTAAAGTAATTTTTTCTTAATCATTTCATGATACAAACCGAACGGTTATACTCTGCCGACAACTTGTACACCGTTCGACAAAGAGACGATGAGCCTTTAAGGGAATTCGCAGCCCGATTCAGCAACAAGTACTCTAGGTGCCCCGAAACGGACGACCGGACAGCCTTTAACGCCTTCAAAAGTGGCCTCCGTGAGTCTCAGCTCCGCTACATGGTCCACAGTAACAACTAGATGACCTATAGCGAACCAATGAAACAGGCAGCAATCCATGCCAAAGCCGAGCACTTCAAATCCAAAGGAGAGCCTTCGGCATCCACCCATCCATCGGCACCTTCGGATCGGCCTCAGGGTCGAGAAAACAATCCCTTCCCATCTACTCGGACCAACCAATCCCTCCCCTTCCGAGCGGCACCCCCGGTGCCTACTCCTTTCACAGGAAGCAAGAAGAGAGACGGATTTTGGGGTCGGCAGAACAAGAACAAACGTGGTAAAGATTCCGAAGGCCGAATCAACTACGGAAAGACGAAGGATCCACAGGCTGAGGTATTCACCCTACTCAACACAACCTACAAGTGCATTCTCGTAAATGAGAATCAGATGATACCAAAGCCCAACAGCAGGGAACTTCCTTGACCAAGCGACAAAGACACCGAAGTCTTCTGCCGGTACCACCAATACAATGGCCACAATACAGAATCATGTATTGCCCTCCGCAAAGTCGTTGAATGTCTGATCAGTGAAGGCAAGCTAAATCAGTATCTCAGTACGCGATCGGCCCCCGAGCAGCCAAACAATCGGCAGATCAACATGATCAGCGGTGGTGCACTAATTGCCGATTGTAGCAATCGGTCCATCAAGAACTACATGCATGCCGTTCGGCACCCCCAGATCCTTAGCGTCACTGAAGGGCGCCATAGCAAAGTCTAGGGAATCGGATGGGAACCCATCACCTTCGAAGAAGAAGAAGAAAAGGGCATCATTTTTCCCCACTCCGATCCCATAATCATTAGAGCGGACATTGCCGATTTCGACGTAGGCTGAATCCTGATCGACATCGAAAGTTCAGTCAATGTGCTCTTCGCCAATGCCTTCAAAGGCCTCGGAATCAAACACCAATGCCTTGACAAGGATATCACCCCTCTCTTAAGCTTCTCAGGCTACATTGTGGAGTCGATCGGAAGCATCCAACTCCTCCTCGCCATCGGCATCGCCCCCAGAAGGACGATTGTCTACATTCACTTTCTGGTGGTCGATTGTCCTACAGCTTACAATGTTATCATTGGCAGGCCGGCCCTAACCCGCATGAGGGCAATGCTGTCACCACACATGCTCCTCCTCAAATTCCCAACGCACTCTGGTGTTGGCCAAGTTCGAGGGGATCAACTGAGTGCACGGACGTGTTATGTGTCGGCAATCAGAGAATCGGCAAGAACAACACGCGAGTCGTTTTCGGTCTCCATAATGACCCCACCGAACGGCAGGGGTACGTCTGAACAACCTGATGAACCCCGGGATGGAGGCGTCACACCACAAGCTCAGCCGATCGAAGAACTAGAAACGGTATCTCTCTTCGACACACTGCTCGATTGGTAAGTCCAGATCGGCACCCCCCTCAATCCGCAATTGTGAACCAAATTCATCACCTTCCTAAGGGCCAATTCGGAAGTCTTTGCCTGGTCCTACAACGACATGCCCAACATCTCCCCGGATGTCATCAGCCATAAGCTCAGCATCAGCCCCTCCTTTAAGCCGATCTGACAGAAGCGATGAGCCTACAATGTCGAATGGTACGAAGCGATGAAACTCGAGGTAGACAAACTACAGACAATTGGTTTCATCCGGGAGGTAACTTACCCTATCTGGCTTGCAAATTCGGTCCTTGTCAAAAAAGACAATTGGCGGATGTGCCAGGATTATACGAATTTCAACAAAGCATGTTCGAAGGACAGCTTTCCGCTACCAAGAATCAACCAACTGGTGGACGCCACGGCCGGCCATGAACTCCTTAGCTTCATGGACGCCTATTCAGGCTACAACCAGATTTTCATGCACCCTGCCGATCGCGAGCCGGAAGAACGTAGTCTTTACCGACCACGGTCTTTACTACTGCAACGTCATGCCGTTCGGCCTGAAGAACGTAGGGGCGACGTATCAATGATTGGTCAACAAGATATTCGCCGAACTCATCGGTACTTCGATGGAAGTCTATGTAGATGACATGCAAGTCAAAAGTAAAACAGCCGAAGACCATCTTCACAATCTCTCTCTCATGTTCGACATTATGAAGAAATACAACATGCGCCTCAATCCAAACAAGTGCACCTTCGGTGTTTCTTCTGGGAAATTCCTCTGCTTCATGATAAGTCAGCGAGGTATCGAGGCCAATCCTGAGAAAATCACGGCATTACTCGACATGCAAGTACTGAAGACAAAGAAATATATTCAGAGCCTCACTGGACGAGTCGCCGCCTTGGCCCGATTCATATCGAAGGCTACCGACTGATGCGCCCCTTTTTTCAAAGCTCTCAAAGGGAGCAAGCGGCAGATTGTCTGGACCACCGAATGTGACCAAGCCTTCGAAGACCTTAAGGCTTACATGAGTAAAGCCCCTCTGCTGTCTGTTTGCCGCGCAAATCTCACGGCCTGGAGTTCCGGGCCGAGGGGATGTGCGTGGACACGCGGCTTCCTGCTCTTGGATGCTGTGCGGTTGTGCGCGGGCGTGCCAGCACGGTCTACCGTGCGTCGAGGTTGTTGATGTGAATGGAGATGGTTGAATGGTTGAATGGTGCGGCTGTTTGAACTTGTCTTCTGACCAAACGATTGTAGCCGAGAGAGGAACTAATCTCGGCTGTCAGGTTCACGGCCTGAGCTACAAGGCCGTCTAGTGGTGGTGTCAATGGTGGGTTTAGGGCGGTGCTCCGGTGCCCTGCTCAATGAGCGGCGGCCGTATGATATATGGGGTGAGTGAGCGAAGTAACAAGGATGGTGCTCCGGCGCCTTGAAAATCAAGGGTCGTATGATATATTGATGAATGGATTTTCCTTACAGATTAACACTACTCCTAGGAAAGCAAGTAAAGATAATGAAAGTGCATGACAGGAAAATATAAGTTGCTCCGTGGGAGGCTTGGGTTTGGTGTTCGAACCCTTCAAATGTAGTCCTGAGCTTTGTATTTATAGGAAGAGCTCCTGGAGGAATGATCGAGGCTGAAAATCCGCGTGGTGGAGCCTGATTAGCGCAAGTGGGTAGTCCAATTGACATTTGGGATCGTGAAGCATGGTGGTGTGACCCCTTGAATCCTGGTGAATCCCAGCCGCCGCCCTTGATCGTGGTTCCCTTGCAATTGGCCGTGGGGATGCATTTATTGCTCTGAAAGCTAGTCACCCAATCTCTCAAGTTGCAAGAATTCTTGTGAGAATGTCCACGTCTAATCACTCTGTTTTCTGTCGCCAAAACCTGACTTCAGTCACTTCCCACCTTCCCTCATGCATTAAATGTTTATTCATGGCCAGTGGGTTTACTGCAATAAACAGAGGCACTACCTCATTAAATGAAGCATGGGACCTTGTCACCACGTGATGATTTGACTTTAATACTCTTGGCCGTGACTTTGCTCTACCTCGGCCTCGGCTCGCAATTGAGGCCGAGATGATCGTGCCTTGGCATTTCCTCTATTATTTCCAGGGAGGCCAACCGCCTTGGCGAAAACGCTGCGTTCCAGTTTCATGAGCAAGTGCGAGGGCCGAGGAAAGGGGCGCCCTCGGCCAGTTCATGGCTGTGATTTATTAGGCACAAACACTGTCGAAGCCTCTCCCAGGGGAACAACTCATCATCTATTTGTCAGTTTCAGCATCGACACTGACCTCTGTGCTCATCCGAAAGCCGAACGGCATTGAGCTTCCAATCTTCTACGCAAGCCACGCACTACAGGATATTGAGCAACGGTATCCCCAAGTTGAGAAACTAGCATACGCTCTCGTCCTCTCTGCCCGCAAGCTTCGACCCTATTTCCAGGCTCACACCATCAACATACTCACCAATCAGCCCCTACGCCAAGTCAGGACGACTAATCAAATGGGCAATCGGGCTTGGAGAGTTATACACTATCATCCTCGTCCTGCCGAAAAGGGACAAGCCGTAGCCGATTTCATCTTGGAACTCACACTTCCACCGGAATTCGAATGTCTAGCCGATCCCATCCCGGAACCACCATCTGCATCCTCAGATGATCATCCAACTAAAGGGACATTCGATCGAAGAATCCATCAGTGGACACTGTACGTAGGTGGCTCATCCAATCGGCAAGGGAGTAGAGCAGGACTAGTCCTCAAGGCACTTGACCAAACCACAGTCGAATATGCCATTCGGTTCCAGTTTCATGCCTCTAATAACGAAGCCAAATACGAAGCTCTCCTGGAGGGTCTTTGGCTTGCAAAAGTCATGGGGGCCGAACGGCTCCAGATCTGTAGCAATTCTCAACTAGTCGTAAACCAGGTCATCACCGAATTCGAGGCAAAGGACGAATCCATGGCTGCCTACTTAGCGCAGGCCCGCCAATTGCTCAACCAGTTTAGCGCATACTAGATTCGGCAGATTCCCAGGTCAGAGAATAATCATGCTGATGCTCTCTCAAGCTTGCATCCGCAGTCGACAACCGGGTCGGACACCATGTACCAGTCGAAGTTCTCGCTCGGTGAAGCACTACCGAAGCTGAAGTACATGACGTTCGGCCGAACCCAAGTTGGATGGATCCAATACACGCATACTTAACTGACGGCACGCTTCTCCTGCAAAAGATACTCTACTGACGCAGTCATTCCCTACCATTGCTATGAGGTGCATGCGGCGACCATTCAGGATCCCAATCCTTGGCCTTCAAAGTCGTTCGACAAGGTTACTATTGGCCGACTCTCCACTCTGATGTTGTTAAGATCGTGCAAAAGTGCGACCAATGCCAACGCTTCAACTCAATCCCTAAACTACTTGCGAACCACAAGGCAAGGGACAACTCAAGTTCGCAGTCGTTGTCGTCGACTACTTCACGAAGTGGGTCAAAGCCAAAGCCCTGGCCACAATCACCGTTGCTAAAATTGAGAATTTCGTGTGGAAAAACATCAGATGCCAATTTGGCCTCCTAAATGCAATCATCACCAATAACGGTAAGTAGTTCGACTGCTCTCGCTTCCGGCATCTTTGCTCCCAATTCAACATCAACATCTTCTTTGCATCTCCGACACATCCACAATCCAACGGCCAGGTCGTAGCCATTAACAAGATCATCAAGAAGACACTGAAGAAGAAGCTCGGAGCAACCAAAGGCGACTGGCCAGACATACTACCAGAAGCTCTATGGGCCATCAACACTTCGTACCGCCGATCAACAGGCGAGACACCGTTCTCCCTGGCCTTCGGCACCGAAGCTGTCATACCAGTAGAAGTCCATGCACCCACATGCCGAACAGCATCCTATGATCCAGATCAAAACAAGGCTCAACTCGCTTTGAATTTGGACCTCATCGATGAACACTGATCACAAGCACAACTTTGGAACGCTGTGTACAAGCAGCGAACGGCTCGGTATTACGACTCGCGCGTCAAACGCCGATTGTTCAAAGTAGGGGACAGGGTTCTGTGCAAAGTCTCTCTGGCAAAGCGAAAGCCAACCGAAGGCACCCTTGGCCCCTCATGGGAAGGCCCCTATGAAATTGTCAGCATCTGCAGACCCAGCTAATATCAATTGCGTGATTCCGATGGTCAAACCCTCGACCACCCTTGGAATGTTGATCATTTGAAATATTACTACAAGTGACTGAACCCTCACCTAGTCAACTTTGTAACACTCATTCGACATCCATGGTTGTTTTTCTAATTCTATGTAATCGGCTATGCCTACACGGCGCCGAAGTATCACACGTGTACTACCTACGGCATGCACACATGTACTAGAATAAAAAAAATTAAAACCAAAACCGATTCCAAAATACCTTGGATAAAAAGGTATCGTTCAAAAACCTACATACAAATGTTTTAACAAAATTGTGCCATTCGGCATTGTTCCAAAACCTACATACAAAGCTCTACACTATTACAATTCAAGAGGCAGGATGATCGGTTGTTAGAGCTTCAGTACCGGCGATCAGGGGCATCGGTGGTAGGCGCACTGCAGAAGTCGGTGCAGGATGTCCCTTCTCCTCCTCACTGCCAAAGTCGGTATCACTAGAGGAATCAGCATTGGCATCCTCACCCTTATAGACCTCAACCATCTCCTCGGTGACACCCTTAGGCAACGGAGTAGGATCCCTAAGGAAGTTCAGGTTCAGCCTCTTATCAGCATTGAAGCGCTTGAATCGGTAGACGAGGTCCTTGCATTGGTCCATGACCTCCTTGTCCAGCAAATCCGTGAACTCCTCCGATGTTCGGCAGTCAGCCACGACCTTCTTTTTGGCCTCCTCTATCTCCGTAGCACGAGACTGATCGACCATGTCCTTCGCAACCTCGGCAACGGCCTTCGCCTCCTGAGCCTTCATTAGCGCCTTCTCAGCCTCGGCCAGCTTGGATGACAGCTCCGCAATCTTGGCAGTGTTCTCCTCAGCATACCGATATGCTTCTCGGATAACCTTGCCAGCCTCAGCGATTTTCGCTCAGCTATCCTCGTATTTTTGTTAGTTTCGCTCGACAGCACCGATGACCCGCTTCAGGCAGAGCCACATCTCCATGTCAACTTGCAACATAACACAAGGTCAGTAAATGCCGAACGCATAGTCACTTGAAACATATGAAAATACAAGGCTTACTGCAGCTTGAAGGCGCAACGCTTGGCCAGCTCTGGCAGCTCCATCTGCGCACCGTCAATCATGCTGTTGACAAATAGTACAACCCTACCTCGTCTCATCGCCACATTTACCGGCTCGGCACCCTACCCCGTCTCATCACCAAGAATCAGAATGGCTACCTCCTCGTTCGGCCCCTTTGGCCTCTTGGGAAGAGGCATCACATTGAGGGCACCCTCGATCTGCCTCTTCCCCGTCACTTGGAGATAGGCCTCCCGCACGGCCTCGGCCTTGGATGCCCTCCTCTCCCTGCGGCGATCGGCCATAGTCACCTCATCAGTCGCAACTCCCTCGGCCTAACGAGGAGGCTTCGTCTTCGGCCCTGAACGACCATCCTTCTTCTTCTGCTTAGGAGCCCGAGACTCCAGCTGCCTCCTTGTAGCATTGGACATGGCCCTACCTCCTACCACTGCTAAAAAGAAGTCAACAACGGGACGGCATAAAAAATGGAAACAATTTAACATGCCGAACGACATCACTTACTCTTCTTCCTCTCTTCTTCCTCCATTTTCTCCTTCTCCCTTCGGGCGTGCTCGGCTTCGGTGATCAAGCCTGCCTTGTACAGATTGCCAAAATCCAACAAGGCCTTGAAAAAACGATCTTCCTAGGCAATCTTCCCACGCACGCGTTCAATCACCTCGATGTCCCTCTTCGACGCGGTCGGCCGCTTCAAAGACACTGAGAAGAAAAGACGAACACAAGTTAGCTCCAGCAATAAATAAAAAAAAAAAAAAATCAATCAAACTACCGAATGGTACCTTATAGCTTATCAATTGTTTGAAAGGTGGTGGGGATGTGCCTTTCAACAATCACCCCTGGTGCCGATTCCCAAGCTCTGGACACCAGCACCCGATGCTTATGCCAAGTCTTCTGAGAGCTCGGCACCCTAACTACAAAGTACCCCAGCTGACCAGCTGACAAGCAGTTCAACTGCACCCACCCCCCTTGGTCAGCACTCTTCGCCCTAGTCACGCTGTACAAATTGGTGAACTGCTCATAGCTCGGCTCACCCTCACTAGCTATGCCGAACGCCATAATCATCCCGAGCAAGGTAATCCAGAAGTTCGGATTAAACTGCCCCGGCGCATAACCAATCTGAGCCAAGATCTTCTGCACCGAATGTCCCAACGGCAGCCAAAGCCCATGCTTGAAGACATCGGTGAAGAAGACCACCTCATTCTCCGGATCACTCAAAGACTCCAATGGCCCTGGGATTCGCATCACTATCGAATCTGGGATGTGATACTCAGCCCTAATCTTCTCCAATTCACCCTCGGTCAAGGCGTTCGGCTCCAGGAAGTCCACGCCAAAAACGGGGCCCTTAGGCTTCTCCATCGGCACTCTCTGCCTGCCTATGACCACGCTCAACGCGCCCTCCCTAGGGGCGGCCACCGAGACATCAACCTCGGTTGCCGAGTCGAGGCGACCGGACGTCGATGGTTGGCCACTACCCACTTCAACCACGTCAACACTCGAAGTGCTCCCAAAATTGGCACTCTCAACACGTTCAGAGTCAGCACTCTCAAGCTCCTCGGTGGAGCTCCCCGAGGATGACTCATCTCGTACGCCCTCGGAGTACGACGATACTCAGATTCGGTATCTGACATCTGCAAACAAAAACAAATGGAAACTAAATGCCATGCTAGAATCAAACTCCCATCCCAAAGCCTAAAAGCTCATGTTCATCTACATTCATACATGTTCATGCAACAATTGAAGAGTTTGATTCATTATGAAAGAAAACATGGCAACATACCTTGTTCACACGGTGGTTGCTTGTCGTCGGATATTGCCTTTGCTTGGAATCCTTCACCGAAAATCACCTGCACTGCCTTCAAACTGTGGCCGGAAATTACCTCTCACAAGCTCCGATTGCTCTAAAACATTCCAAGTATTCCTCCTATCGTCCCTCCCTCATATTTATAGGATGAACCTAGCATCGGGAAACGAAACGACGCGACCCTTCGTAGTCTTCCCGACACGTGGCACGCATGCACAGAGAAGCCCTAGGGTCATCGCAACCCACTTGGATGTTTCAAGTCTGACACTTCGACTCTCAGACTCCTTGAGAGCAAACTCCACTAACATACGGCAGGCGCGCTGTGGTTGAGTTTTCACTCCCTCTTGTGCCGAACGACAGGCTTACATTGGTTGAGTTTTCACACCTCTCGTGCCGAACGGCGGGCACGCAGTGGTTGAGTTTTCACTCCCTCTCATGCCGAACTGCAGGCACACATGGGTTGAATTTTCACTCCCTCTTATGCCGAATGGCAGGCGCGCAGTGGTCGAGTTTTGACTCCCTCTCGTGCTAAAAGGCAGGCGCACGGTGGTCGAGTTTTCACTCCCTCTCGTGCTAAATGGCAGGCGCGCAGTTGTTGAGTTTTCACTCCCTCTCGTGCCTAACAGCAGGCGTACAATGGCTGAGTTTCCACTCCCTCCCGTGACGAACGGCAGGTACACATGGGTTGAGTTTTCACTCACCCCTCAGGCCTTCTGCCCTCCGTACCGTTTCTTCCTCTTGCTCGGAGACTTGGGGGACTACACGACTACCATCGGCAAGACATGGGATGACGCTCGTATCTGGGTCAGTATGCCAAAGATCGAAGACAAGCAAGTCCCCAACCAAGAAGTCCCTTCTCAATCGGAAACTTGGGGGACACCTGTTTGTACCATATCTGACCCTCCACTCACATCATGACATGTGAAAAGTGAACGAGGTTAAAACCAACCGATTAGCCACACCGAATAGACCGATCCAATATGGATCAGCATGCACCACTGATTCATACATGCCCTTCAATCGGCATGTTCTCCCGAATGACGCCTTGGGAAGACATTCGGCACCGCATGCCGAATGACCTTGAGCGTGCGTTTAGCACCTCCGGCTGATCGTACGAGACAACCTCGGAGCTCCCCTTAAAGCTTGTCGGGGCATGTGTTGATCATTAACCATACTCCCACGAGTCCCACATCGAAACTAAGTGCTAAGTAAACACCCAACACCCTGACTAAGTAAGGCCCTTGGCCTCAACCACAAGGTAAGACTTTCCTGCTTGAACAGTGCTTCCACATTCAGTATTTAGCTCTTAGTTGCTAACTTTGGCATCGGAGGGTCTTCGGTCGGCACCACACTGGTGCTCGAAACCTCACCAGTCGTTTCTCTCTTCTGCCTAATTCTAGCTTCGGGATTCGAGGAAGGGCGCCATGGTCTAAAGACCCCTCCGGTCTACAATCATCCACATCACCTGTAAGTTAGCCCTACTTCTATCTGTTTAGTTTTAGAGCAAATACATGATATTCGTTGTCATATGGAATTTCTTCAACTTTGTAGAGAGTAACTTTACTCCATTCATCGTTGAACTTATTGAAAACATTTCTAGTATAAAACTTCGCTGCATGTTTCCAAAGGAATTCTCCCTCATTCACAATGCGATATTTGTGTTCTGATTCAAAATCTTCATCACTTTCTCTATCCATGATCCTCTTTAGTGCTTCCTCATATTTGACAACAAACTCTCTAAGATTTGTTGTCGGTGTAACAAATCCATTAAAAAAAAAAAAGAATTAATACCCTCACTATGTCCAGTCGTGTTCATTCCTGCAAACAAAATATGCCACGATTATAAACAGTAAACAGGAACCCAAGAAGAACGTATATCATATAAACTATTCAATGAGTTATCATTAGCCAATTCATATTCTTTCATCAATTCCTTCCACTTTTCTTCAAATTCCTCTATCTTGTATATTGACTGACTGTACATTTCTTCATCTGAATTTTGAATTTGGACTTCTTCAAGTACACATGTGACAATTTTTCTGCAAACTTCTTCTTAATATGCCAGAGGCATAACCGATGGCGAGTGTTAGAAAAAATCTTGGCAATTGCTCCTTTCATTGCCAAGTCTTGATCAGTAATAGTGTAAACTAGATGACGTCCTCCCATTGCTTCAAGACATGTCTCAAACAACCACAAAAATGTCACCTCTATCTCATCTTGTACAAGTGCACATCCAAATTGTATTGATTGCAAATGGTGGTTTACTCCTGTGAATAGTGCAAATAGCATATCATAATTGTTTGTCCTATAGGTTGTGTCAAATGTGACTACATCTCCAAAATAGCAGTACGCCATGCGTGATATCGATTGAGCATCCACCCAAAAGAAATTAGTTGCCCTTCCATTTTCATCACATTGAATGGCATAAAAAAATTGAGGATTCTCAGCTTGCTTCTTCCTGAAGTAAGTAAGGACTGATTGTGCATCACCTCCATCTAGTTGTCTATGCCGGACATTTCTCAAGTGGTTATAACAATCTCTATTGTTAAAACCAATATGTGGGCCACCAAGGATTGAAGGAACTTTTGCAATTGGCAAATTTTCTTCATGAAATGTTTCAATCAGAATTTTAGCTACTTTCGGCATAACCCTATTTGACTTCATTTTCATTCTTCTTTCCGGTGTAACAGGCTTGTGATTGTGAGAGTCTTGGAAACTTGAAACTTTTCATTTGTTTGACCATCTATCAAGCTTAATCCGCATACTTGCTTTGCATCCACATTTCACACTGTAGAACAATTTTTACCCGTTTTCTTCATATTCTCAATCTCACTTATGTCTCTTTCATCATTCTCTTCTGAAGCCTTCTGTGATGTATTTTTGGGCATGTATTTCCCTTCATGTGCACAAACAAATTGTCTACTTGTTACCTCATCTAAACGCCTTCTTGTCTTGGAGGAAGATCAACTTCTAATCCAGAATCCCTCTTGCCGGCCATCCTCTTCATAATAGTTTCTTGCTTCTTCCATTGTGTCAAATACCATCCCTACATATGGTGCTTTTAATTGTGTCACTTTCTTTTTTGGAGTACTTGTTTCACCATTCTCCACTTGAATTATCTTCTCTACCTATTGAACATATTAATCATTCTTAATGATGCAACTTAGAAAAACATTATATGTTAATAAGATATATATATATATGAAAATGAAGAATATGATTCTCTCTGTATTAAAATATTAACGCAAGATGAAATATAATGGAGTAAACTTTCATACTGGTTTTAAAAACTAATTCTTATGTTAAAAGATTATTGTTAGTCAATCATATAACATTGTATTTATAAAAATTATAAATAAATAAAAAATTCAGCAATCATAATTGTCTACAGGAAGAGCTACAACAAAGATAAAAAAAAACCGAAAGAAAAAAAATCTCAGACGAAGGTAACATACCAAAGATATGCATTGAGAGTTGCAGGAAATATCTTGTGTGCGCTCCAACATTTTGATGAGACAATATTGTATTAAGATATGAGAAATTGTTTTGACATAAAAGAACTATACTGAAGATGAATTCATGGCTGCGTATGTTGTACGTGAAGAAGGGTAAACTGAAAAGAGTCCTTATGGTTTGGGCATTTAGTTTTTGGTGAAATTCTTTATTTATTAAATCTTAATAAATATTTGAGAGAGAGAGAGGAGACTCTTGTGGTAGATAGATAGAGAGAGAAAAAAGATACGTTCGTTTTTTTTGGTCTCATGAAAGAGCAAGAGGGAGAGAGAGAGGAGAGAGGAGAGAGGAAAGAGAGAGGCGTGTGAATGTGGGATTGTGGTTTGGGCATTTAGTTTTTGGTGAGATTCTTTTTTTATTAGACCTTCACAAGCAATACATTTATCAAATTCAAAATGGATTCGACCACGGAAACGCTCTGCGGTGATTAATTTTTCATAAGGATATTGAATAGTTACAGGCAGTGGCGGACCCAGACTTTTTTGTTCATCTGGGGGCGTAAAAAATAATTTCATAGCTGGCTCCTACAAAGTCCAGGTTTTCATAGCAATACAATATATATTATATATTGGACCACATCTTATTAAGTCTTGGGCCTTGATATTTTCAATATAGGAGAGGTTTTGGGCTAAAACCTTGAAGGCTTTACTTATTTAGGGTGTTGAGTGGGGATTTTGCATGCAAAATATTAGCCAAGTGTTTGGCTAGATGAGTGAAGAAAACACTTAAGTGTGGGCAGCTGCCCACAATAGGCATGTGCTGGGTCCGCCAGTGGTTACAGGCAAACGATTTGCGTGAGATAAAAGAATCATGAAACTTTGACTAGTGTACCTTGTAGCACGTACTGTTTGTTGATCATAATTCATGAACCCAATTACCATTTGAGATTAAAGAGGCAAGAGAGATTACGTCTTCCAGCAAAAAGGTTGGAGAGAGAAAATAAAATTAATGATTGTCTATTTAAAAAAATTAAAACTAATTGTCATGTCATATTTAATCTCAACCATTAAAAGTGGAGTAATCTAATGGCCCAAAAATTATGTTAAAATTTATGTCGAAAACGTAGTGTCACAGATCTACCCCCAAATATAATATATATCAATCTTTAGTGCTCATATAAATATAAAAATATATATCACATCATATCATGCCAACGACTATTCATTCCACTAAAATTTATTTATTATTTATTATTTAATTCCTTACCTTAGCTAGCTTTCACACTTTTTTTGGGTGTGCTTTTGTCTCCCACACTCAGCTAGCTGCTTTCTTTGGGATTTCCCCAGTCGTGTCTCTTTCTCCATCTCTAGCATGTTTGACCAATTCTAAATCTTACCAAAAAATATATTAAAACACTTTCCTTCCACCTTCTTCCTACTTCTCACAACTCGCAAACTCCACACCGCCCTCGTCCCCTCCTTTTTCACTCTCTCTTCATACCTCCTATCCTCCTCCCATGAGTGCTGCTATTGCTTGGGTTTATATAACCCATGTCAAAACAGCAACAAAAATCACACTCAACTCAAACACCTAATTTAAACCACCATAATAATTATTACCCTCGATTCTAACATTTTCTCGATTTTTCTTATCTAAACTTAAAACAAACTGAAAATCTAATAATGTTTTCTCATCCAAACTAGAATATAAAGAAACGAGAGTTTCTCACCCATTTTATTTTGAAATCCTAATAAGAAAAAGTTAACTTCAATAAACTCCTTGTCATGATTTTGACTATTAATTTCTTTAAGAATAAAAACAAGAATTAATTCAAAAAATGGTGAATGCAGAGTCCAGGGCAACAGCCAATTGAACATATGACAACATTGTCATATATCAAATTGAATACTTGGCATATACAAGCCAAAATCTACACCACTGTCATTGAACATAAGAGTATTAAGTACCCAAAAAAAAATTTGCCTGGATTCATAGAAGAGTCAAATTGTCAAAATACAGAAGGCAAAAGTTCTAGTCATTGGCATGTTCAGACACTACAAGAAAAATACCCTATGACAACACGTTATTAACAACGTGCGTAAGTTACGCGTTGTGGAAGTAAACGTTCCACAACGTGCGGAGAGTCCGTGTTGTATTATACTGCTTTTAACAATGTGCACTAAATGCATGTTGTCGAAGTGTTATTCGAGGATTGTAGTGAACACACCGTGCCTCAGCAAGGTCGGCGAGTAATGTGTGGTGTTGTAGAAACTGGATTATGGGATCCATCCATGTGGGGCTATGGTCAATGGTACAAATGACTGGCGTTTGGGTGTTGGGCCTATCCAGGAGTTCCACATGGATGTTGCGGCCGATGTATTGTTCCAGTGCCGAAGCTAACCTTGCCAAGGCATTAGCATGGCTATTTTTAGATCGTGGGATCTGGCTGATGCGATAAGTGTTGAAAGTTTTTAGCAACTAGTGGGGTATGCTGAAGGTATGATGTCATGGAGGTGTATTTGCCAATGAAGTCATGATTGACTTGGTGGACGACCAGATGGGAGTCACTGAATATCTGAATCTATTTAGCATCCATCTCTTTGGCGAGCCAAAGGCCAGCTAAGAGTGCTTCGTATTCTGCCACATTGTTGGTGGTATGGAAGTTAAAGCGGAGGGCATACTCCAGGTTAACCTTGTCTGGGGAAGTGAAAACTAAGCCTGCTCCACAATCCTGGGAATTGGAGGATTCGTCTACATGAAGTGTCCATAGGGGCTCGTTGAGGTCAAAGTCGCGTTCGCCGGCGAGGTGGACAAGGGTCGGTGGGTAAGTAGGCTCGGCGATGATACATGGAGTGGTCGAAGGTTGGGGTTCAGTAAATTCGAAGAGAAAATCGGCAACAGCTTGTCCCTTGGTGGCCAGTCGCGGCCTATAGTGAACATCAAACTCCCCGAGCTCGATGGACCACTTAATCAGCCTACCAGATGTCTCTGGCTTATGCAATACTTGTCTCATAGGCTTATTAGTAAGGGTATGGATGATGTGGGCTTGGAAGTAGGGTTGTAGACGTTTGGCTGAAACGACCAAAGCGAAGGCAAGTTTTTCTATGTCCGAGTATCGAGCTTCGACACCGTCATGTGGCCGGATTAACACTTTGCTAATTGCAGGGGTAGAGACCAAAAGGTAGATCATGAGGGTTTCACCAGGCTCAGGTGTTGACAAGAGAGGTGCCTTGCTCATATATTCCTTGAGCTCGGTGAAAGCTTTATCGCATTCTGGAGTTGCCCTTGAGGGCCTTGAAGAAGGGTGCACAGCGATCGATAGCCTTGACTATTTTAGACACCTTCACGTCCAATAAGGCTTTGGATATCCTTGACTGTTTTAGACACCTTCATGTCGAAGATGGCTTGAATTTTTTCGGGGTTGGCCTCAATACCTCTCTGACTGATCATGAAACTAAGGAACTTTCTTGAGGCCACGCCGAAAGCACACTTCATTGGATTGAGTCACATGTTGTATTGCTTCAGTACAGCTAACAAAGTTGACAGGTTAGGGATATGTTGAACTTGCTTAGAAATTTGTATGATTTCAATTCTTAGGAATTTTTTTTGAATTGTAATTTGAATTGTGGTTCTTAATCTTCTAATTGTTTTGGTTTCAAGAAAAAAAGGAGATATAATTTTCAATAGACTCGGTGTTACAGAACTTTTCAGGGATGTGGATTTGGATTTGGTGTTCTTGTTTTTCAAATATTTGTACAGTAAAAACAAGAATTTGAATTTAATATTCAGATGGTACCCATTAGAAATGATTGAAAATGATGGTGAATTGTGATGAGGGATACATATTAGCGATGCAAATAAATAAGAATTTGGTGTTTTTTTTCCATTGCCATTTGAGGTTCGTAGTTTTCTAAGATCTTGGATTCTGGATAGTATTTCTCTCACTTCAGTTTAAGTGTTCAATTAGTTTTAGAATTCTAGATATATATTTCTTTATCTAAGGCCACATCCTTTATGGAAGTTGGTGATGTGTGAAGGATTGTTCTAAGTGTTTTTATTTTCCTTTGTTTCTGCAGTTAGCAGAAAATTAAATCGAAAAGTGGGTACAGAAAGCAACAATGGCATCACAAGTTGGTCGTGTGATTCACGATCAGAATCTTAATAATGCTCAATCTAATGGTACTTCTTAAGCCTACCAATTATTTTCTTTTTTGCCTAAAATTCTTGCTGGGCTATTTTGGTGTAACCTTTATAACATGTACCGCAGGTGCTTCTGTTGTGGGAAAGGCTGATGGAGTTGAAACACAAAGGAAAGGGGGCCTTGGTGGAAGGAAACCGCTTGGTGATTTATCCAATTTTGGGAAGCCTGCACTCAATCAGGTATCGAAAAAGCAGCATTCCAAGAATTTTTCCACAGGAGCTTCTATTTTGGGAAGGGGTGATGTTTTAAAAACACAAATTAGAGGGCTTGGTGGAAGGAAACCGCTTGGTGACATATCGAATTTGGGGAAGCCTGTTCTCTCACAGGCATCAAAAAAGCAGCCTTCCAAGAATTTTCCTGTCGTTGAGGAAGTGACCAGCCTTCCTAAAATCGTTCATGAAGCAAGCACTAGGAAAGGTGTTTTTAAAGCCTCAGAGAAAGTGCAGACCCATAGCAGGAATACGTTATCTCACATTTCAAACTCAGTGAAACCTGATCTGCAGAAGAACCACAGCATGAAGCTAAAGGTTATGGCAGAAGAACCCCTTTGTCCTAGTGCTATTGCAGAGGAAGGGTTCTTACACAATCATCAAGAATGCATCAAAGCACAGAACAAGGCCATGGACTAGGATCAACTTCTGATGAATTTCAGTGAACTTAAGGCAAATCTGCATGTCCTTTTTCTTCCTTTTCTGAAGTTATTTTGTCAGTTTGAATTTCCTAACAATGCAGTTTTTTCGTCTTTTTTTTCAGCCGGAGAGTCCCTTGAGGTGCAAGAATTTGGAAGAGATGTCTGAAAAGCTTGACTCTCCACCTCCTGTATTTGATTCACCAAAATACTACACTCCATATGAGGATTTTGATGAGCTCTCTGACAAGCTTGACTATCCACCAATTGACTATACTGATTTCCCTTGGATTTCAGAGGACTGCGATTTCAAGTTGATTTTTCCAGATCACTGATTCCCTTGAATTTCCAGACTCTGCTTTATCAGCATATGAAGTTCAAGGAGAATCAATGAATGTTTTGTAAATTTTGGTTGTTCCATCCATCCATCAACTTGAAATTGATATAGTCAGTCCTTTTATGTGAATTGTGTAGAACTCTGTTTGTAGTGTCACTTTGTTTCTTTTGGCTTTTTTGTTAATTGAGAATTTGAATGTTTTTTTTTGGTCAAGAGTACTTTCATTCCAAACGAAAGAGTAGTACAAGCAAAGGCTAGGCTACCCATAGCCACAAACAGAGAACAACACAGCTACCAACAGCCAGCGAAAAGAAAGGAGAAAAACAAGCTACGGCGAAACTAAAGCAGCCACAGCAGAAAGAGAAACAAGCTACGTCAAAACAAAAGCAAAATTTGTTAGAGGCCAAACCTATGACACCTCCCAATAGGGAGCGTGTCCGCCTGTAACAGCCAGGACTCACATTGTAGGGGGACATGGGAGCCCATCAGCTTGCAACACAAAGACCAAAGAGGATGGGAGGCTGGATTCCCAAACCTCATCACACATCCTCCTTCTAGCTCAAGAAGCTGCAGCATCTGCTGCTTTGTTTGCACCACGGTGCACCCAATTCCAAGAGTACGAACTGAAACCACTGCAGGCTCTTCGAATTGCCGTTAGAATGGGGAAAATAGTCCATCTACTCCTCTGAATATGGCCTTTGACAAACTGGACCAACTCCTTTGAATCAGATTCAAAAACCACATGTGATATCCCCATTTGATCAGCTAAATGTACTCCACTCAACGCTGCGTGCGCCTCCACCTCAATAGCCGACGCTGCCAGTCTGGTTTTACAGCTGCCGCCCCAACACACAACATTCGAGTCCCGAACCACCACACCCAAACCTGCTAGCTTCGAACCTCCCTCCCAAGAAGCATCAACATTTACTTTACAATATGCATGGGGAGGGGCAGACCATCTTCCCTCTGCCGCCCCAACCTCAACAGCGTTATCATTCATATTCATCATAGACTCAGTTTGCACTTGCATGAATTCGCTGACCATAGACTGGGCAGCACACAAAGTCTTCTACGGGCACACATGAACACCCTCAAAGACAGTAGCGCATTGACTTTTCCAAATACTCCAACAAATGTTGACGTGAGTCTCCTAATTAATCAAGGAGATTTATTTCTTTGATTAATTAAGGGATTTACTTTCCCATTCTATTTAGTTGACGAATCTTTGTATAATTAGGAGATACTTTCCTAATTCTTTATTGTATCTAATTCCTTGTAAAGCACCCTGTAAACTCATATATATACCTCCTTATGAAGAAGAATAAAATTAACCTAACATATTCAAACCCATATTCATATTTTAGCATGATATCAGAGCAATCGATCCTCGGTTTTCTCTAACTCCTCATATCAAATTTCCTCAAACACAAACCCTAAATCAAATTCCTCATTTTTACAGCTTCAGATTTCGATCTTCATACCCAAATCCTCATATCGTCTTATCCCACAACCCTATACACATTCTTTTTCTCTTATCACAAACCCTAAACACATCTTTTTTTTTCTCTTATTCTTAAATCCTTCCGCTGCCATGGATATCGTTTTCAAAACCACCAACTCCACTTCCCCATCCCCCCAAATTGTTACTATTTAAAGTGACAACGCTCCATTTCCTATCGGCATCATCTTGACAGAGACCAATTATGCCTTATGGTCTCAAGTCATGGAGTTACGTATTGCTGGCCGCGAAAAATTGGGGTACCTCACCGGCGACACTCCGCAACCCTCTAAGCTCTCCTCCACCTACAACAAATGGTGTACGGAGAACTTTCGGGTCAAGGGGTGGCTCATCGATTCCATGTCTCCCAGACTTGATGGGTCGGTTCATCCGTTTCAGTACCGCCAAATAAATCTGGGATGCCGTGAAGAAAACCTACTTTGGTGGTGGGGATGAAACTTTCCTTTTTGATCTCAACAAACGAGCTGTTGAACCAAAAAAAAAAAAACATTCACTTGGGTCTTGTTGGTCTAAGCCCATGTCCAGCAACCCTTATCTAATATAGATGATAAATGTTTCAAAACAGAAAAACAAAGGAAAAGGCAAGTAAATCCAATTATCCCATATGCTTTTCAAATTTCAAAGCCAAAGGATTAAAAATTTCAAAAGTGGGTTGATCCCACGTGCAAGTGCCCTCATTTTCCTTAAAACTTGGTAATCCAAGTGCAAGAAAGGAGTTCAGAACAAATGGGAGTTTGACCAGCCAATCTCAAGAGAGGTTGGCGGTTCCGATATTTGTGGGGCTCAGCCGATCTTCAGGGGAAAAAGAATTGAAAATCCTCTAATTGGTTCTGATCCAAAGTAAGCCTATAAAAGGCAATGAAGATGATACAAAAGGGGGCAGCCAGCAGGCTGCAAGCTGGGGGAGGCTAAAGAGGAAAAAAAAGCCTGCAATGCCACGAAGGCGAAGAGAAGAACAGCAGAAAGGTTGGGAAAAAAAACAGAAGCAATCAAAGATGCACCTGCCTCTCGTCTCTTGAGGTTCTCCATGTATGGGTGGCAACCCTTTAATCAAGCAAATGGATGGCAATCCATGTGGGGGGCAACCCTTGAATCAAACTTCTTGGATGGCAATCCATGTATGGGTGGCAACCCTTTAATCAATCAAAGGGATGGCAATCCGTTTGGGATGACATCCCTTGAATCAAATTTCTTGGGTGTTCAATCCATCATCCAAAAGATGTTAGATCGTTGGGTCTCTTCACGATGCCTTTAAGCATCCCAAACAGCAAGCAAGACCAGTGGGTCTCTACGATGCCTTCAAGCATCTTAAACAAATGTTCAATCTGTGGGGATTGTCATGGTGGTTTATGTTGGTGATACAACAATCAGTATTACACTAATAATTTAATTAAACAATTGAATTAAACAGTAAATAAAATCACAAATTTAAATAAAACAGTAAAATAAAACCTGATTGGTTTTTCAGATAGAGGCTTGCAGATTGCAATGTCCTTGAAACAGAATTTCGCCCCTACTTAGTGCTTGTAGTTCTGCAGGCGTCTGCTCCACCAAGATACAACTATCTCAGAACAAAGTCCTAGCACTAGGGCTTTGATTTTTGGCGAATTCTGTATGTTTATCTCTCAGGCTACAGAAATATGACTTAGAATGAAATCTGCAGTTTGATGATGCCTTTACAGAATCAGGGCTCTAGTTTAAATAAAGGGCTGATACCTGTTGGAACAGTTATCATATCACGGGCAAACCCAATCAGACAAAACTTATCTAATATTTGAAATAATTCAAATAATTAATTAAATAATTAACTCGGAATTAATTTAATTAATTGGGTATTAATATTAAATCACAGAGCCCAAGAGGCCCAACTTTTGACTAATTAAGTATAAATTAATTAACCATTAACCAAACTAATTAGGCATTGACCCAAAGGCCAAACCTGTTTCCAATATGGGACTAATTTCGACTCAAATATGTTTGCAATATCTTGCAAGAACCAACAATACCCCACATTTGAGTTGAAATTTGTATTCAAACCCCTAACATACCCCACATTTGAATGGAAATTTAAATGCAAATGATGCCTGAATCACCTGAGAGATAGGAGAAATGATATGCATCAGGAGAAGTGTCTTTTGGACTTGAACTTACCCTAGTGAAAATATATCGGGTCTACCGGCTGACGCAGTGGATATAATGAACTTGAACTGTTCACCTTTTTTATTAAACCGAGACAATATATCTCACACATATCAAATCTTCCACTTCACAGGTGTGTGATCATAAAGTTCAGACGTTTCAGCTTCATTTGATGTACATCGAGCACTTGGTGGAACACCATTTAATGAAGATCGGGTACTTGGTGAGGCATCATTTGATGGAGATCGGGCACATGGAGAAGATAGAGTTTGATTAGAAGACTCAAACTCCATCTCGCCTTCAGTCATCCCTGCTTCCTCACTACTGTTCCAAGGAATTGACATGTGCACATCTTTATTTGTTTCCCAATTCCAGAGAGATTTCTCATCAAATATCACACTTCTTGACCCAATTACTTTCTGAGTTCTCAGGTTAAACACCCTATACCCTTTCTCACTGGTTCCATATCCAACAAAGACTCCCTTCTCACTAGTTTCTTCCAACTTATCCCTCTGCTGAGATAGAATATGAGTATAACAGAGAAAACCAAACACTCTCATATGCTTTACTCCAGGTTTTCTTCCACTGAATGCTTCAAACGGGGTCTTGTTCTTAAGAGCACTTGTAGGACACCTATTGAGAATGTAGACTGCAGTGTTAACTGCTTCTCCCCAGAACTTGGTAGGCATTCTCTTTTCATGAAGCATTGTTTTAGCCATCTCCATAATGGTTCTATTCTTCCTCTCTGCAACTCCATTTTGTTGAGGAGAATAGGCCATTTTTAATTGCCTTTCAAGCCCCAAGTCTTCACAGAACTTGCTGAATTTTGTTGAAGTGTATTCACCACCTCTGTTTGATCTTAGGTTCTTGATCTGAAATCCACTTTGCAACTTCACCATGGCTTTAAATATTTTGAACACTGAGAAAACACATGATTTATGTTGCAAAGAGAACACCCAACACATCCTTGTATGATCATCAATGAAAGTAAGGAAATATATGTTTCCTCCAATTGTAGTGACCTACATCGGGCCACACACATCTGAGTGTACTAGCTCCAATGGTTGTGAAGCTCTCCACACTTTAGTTTTGTCAAATGCTTCTCTGTGAGCCTTACCCGTAGCACAGCCCTCACATACATCTCCAAAACTTTCCAACTTAGGAAGTCCAACCACCATTTCTTTATCTTGTAGCATCTTCAGGCTAACATAGTTTAAGTGACCAAATCTTCTATGTCATTTCCATAAGTGATCCTCAACTTATGTTTTATTTGCCATCACGGGGTTCATGAATTCAAACTTCATAGGGAAGCATCTATTCCCTTTCATTGGAACATTAGCCACCAGCTCTTTCATTTCGTTATCAGCATATATATTCACCATGGAATCACCAAATACTAGCCAATAGCCATGCTCAATCATTTGTCCAACACTTAGAAGATTTTCATATAAGCCTGGTACAATCATCACTTCTTGTATGTATTTGGGACCATCCTTCAACTCGATTACAAGGGTCCCTTTTCCAGAATCTTGAACCAATTCGCCTATTCCCACCTTCACCTTGCACTTCAAGCTCCTATCAATGTCAGAGAGCAGTGACTCGTGAGTTGTCATATGGTTACTGCACTCACTATCAATATACCAAGCACCAAGGTCAGTTGGCTTTGACAGCGAGTGAGAGGCATAGAACATGTTGGCTATCCCCGATGTTTGATTCTCTGCAAAATGAGCAACTGGTCCAGCCTTGTTCTGTATATTGCTAGAGCAATTCCTAGCAATGTGACCAAATTTACTAGCAAACGCCTTCTCAACAATATTTTCAGAGTGTCTCTCAAGCCTTTGCTTGAACACCTTCAGGGTGGCCACAACCTCCTGCACTTCTATTGTATCCAGATCCTTTGTCTGTTCAATGATCGTGCAAACAGGGTCATAAGTCTTAGTAAGACTTATCAACAATTTCTGCACAATTCTACTCTTAGATAACTCTCCTTCAGAGGTTTTAATTTGAGCACCCATGCTCTTCATTTCATTTATCAAATCAAACGATCTAGTCAAATAAGCAGATATAGAATCATCTTCACGCATACGAGTATATTCAAAATCTCATCTCAAACCTTGCAATCTAACTGACCTTACACGCTTATCTCCTCTGTATTCTTGTTGTAGCAAATCCCAAGCTCCTTTCGTCGTCACTTCGTTGGAGATTCTAGGAAAGAGCTCATCTGAGACAGCGCCTTGGATGAGATCCAATGCCTTTGCATCTTGCTTCAGGAGCTCAGACAATGCAGATTTGTCCGATGTCTCCGTCTCCTTTGTTTTGCCTTTTGGATCTGGAACTGGTACACCTTCTTCAACCAATTCCCAGATTCCGTACGATCTGAGGATCGTCTTCATACGAATCCTCCAGAGCTCGTAGTTTTCTCCATTGAAGATTGGAGTTCGTGACTCCCTTCCAACGGAACCAGCCATGTGAGACTAGATCGATTTAGGATAAGAAGATTTTGCGTTGAAATCTTCGAATACTTGTAGCGGAAAACAACGCCCAGAATCAAGAAAGAACCTGGCTCTGATACCATGTTGAAATATTAGGTACTGATTTGGATTTTAGGGATAAAAGGGAAGGAGATGAAAGAAGGAGCTGGAAGAATATTTCTGCAAAACCGTATAAGCTGCTGTATTGTGCTAAGCTATTTCTCTTCTTTTTATAAAACGATTTACATCAAAAAAAGGTACAAAATTGAACCACCAATGTGTGTATGACACTTTGGCAATTTCCTATAGGCATTTGAGCCACACAAAATTCTCCTATCAGAAAATGAATATAAGCTGTTACTTAGACATTCTAGCTGTAAACAGTAAATCAGTAAACCAATTTACACATCAACAGCTTCTGTCAACGACAATGTACAAAAAAAAAATTCATTGCAAAATTGTAGGAGCTGACTTCGTGGTGTTCTCTTTAGTCTGGGGGCTTTTCTCTTCAAGTGTTAGATTTGCTTGGTGATTTATCAATTTCTGTTTCATCCATTTTGTGTTCACAAAGAATGCATCGAAGCTTATGACTCAATGTTATGCGCAAGACCTCTCTTTAACAAATTATATGCTTTCATCTTTTGTTGTGAACTTGTGACTGGTAACTACTTAGAGCACTTCCACCATGTAGCCTGTGCCAGGGCAGGAGGGGGCCCAAGCCTTAATTTCGGCTTCCTGCGAGCTTAAGCTACCAGGGCAGTAGCTGGGTCCCACGAAATCGGGCCAACCCAAAGGTAAAACGTACCGTTGGCGCGTGCAATGCAACAGTAAAAAAAATGTAAACTTCCGCCAACGGCTAGAAGCCATGTCGCGCGTTCTGGGCTCTTTGATCCAGTTTTCTCCTCCAATCCAATGGCTGCCCCTTTTTTTTGCTTTAAAAATTTGGAAAAAAAAAATCGAAAGTTTTTTAAAAAAATACCAAAAACTTATGGAATTTTTTTTTCTATAAATACCTACCAATATTCTTCACTTTCAACACCCAATCCTCATACATTTTCTTCTCCTTCTAATATTATTCACTTTCTACAAAAAAAATTTCTTCACTTTCAAATTTCATTTTTATTCATCATCTTATGGCATATTCCATCGAAGCCAGAGGGGCGTGAACAACCATGGAAGATGTTCTGTTGTGTAAGTGTTGGGTCCAAGTTGGTCATCGTCCGATCACGGGTAATTAGATGAAATTCTCTCATATGTGGAGAAAAATTCATGCCAAATTTTGTGAAAGATCGGTTTCAGCTCCTACGGAAATGGTCTTGGCTAGTAGGTGGAAATTTTTGAATAAAGAGTTGGGGAAATGGAGAGATGCGTTGACAAAAGTGAGGGACAATGTTCCAAGTGGCGAAAATCTTGGCAATGAGGTAAATTATTTGTAATTTCCGTTTTATTAAATTTAATGTCCTAATTTTTCTAATGTTTCTTGCATTTCCATTTTTTTTTAATAGATTATGCAAGCACAAATGTGGTTCGGTGCCATTGGGCAAGGCAGCAAAATCTTTCAACCATCAACAATGTTGGGAGGTGGTGAAAAATTGTGCGAGATTCAAAATTATTCCAACGGGTCCAACCATTGTGCTGAACGAGATGCCGCTCCATGATTCAACTGCTCGAATTCGCCTTTGGATTCCCCAATGAGTCAAGACTCACCAATCCAAAAGGAGCCGAGGCCTATTGGGAGAAAACACAAACAAAGCATACATCAATCCAAAGCAAAATTAAAAACAAAGCATCTTCACTTGACTTCATTCACCGTCATTACCTCTCACCGCCCATAAATGCTCCATCAAGTCAACTTGACGTCGTTCATGAATATGAGACAATTGCATCTCCGTATATCGATCAATGATACAATTGTTGAAACGATTGTCCCTAACCAACGGTTCATGCTCCAGTGGTTGTCCATTTGCTCCCATGGGCCTTTCATAAATTCTTGTCAATGCCGTGTTCATGGGATCGGGTTCGAACACGTCTGGAGCATCATAATCATACTCATCCTCCATAATCATGTTATGGAGGATGATAAACATCATCATAATGCTCCGAAGCACCTCCTCATCAAACATACGCGCAACACCCCTAATGATTGCCTACCAAGCTTGGAGGATACCAAAACACCTTTCGACATCTTTCCTGTAACCCTCTTGATAGGCAACAAATAATTTTTCCTTCTCCGATCGGGGATGGGGAATTATTTTGACAAATGTGGTCCAGCTCGGGTAGATGTCGTCTGCTAGATAATACCCACCCCAGTAGAAGGTATTGTTGATTTTATAAGTGATATTCGGGGCTTGACCTCTCAAGACATCATTGAATACCGGGGATTGACCCAACACGTTCAGGTCGTTTTGAGATCCGGCAACTCTGAAAAAGGCATGCCGAACCCATGTATCGAATGAACCAACGGCTTCCAGAATAATACTTTTCTACCCTTTCATATTCCCATAATCTCCTTGCCAGGCAATTGGGCAATTCTTCCATTGCCAGTACATACAGTCAATGCTTCCAATCATGCCTGAAAAACCTCAAGCTTCGGCTTTTTGTAGAAGCCTTTGGAGGTCCCTAAGCGTAGGTTTGCGGAGGTAGTCACTGGTGTAGAGAGTTTCGATTGCATCACAGAATCTGACCAAGCTCTCTAGAGTAGTGGACTTCCCCATCCTAGCAATCTCATCCAACTGATCAGCAGATGCACCAAATGCCAGCATTCGTAAAGCAGCTGTAAGCTTTTGCTTCGGAAGAAGCCCCAAAACCCCAGTAGCATCACACTTCTGAATGAAGTATGCATCGTAATTGCAAACATCATGCATGACTTTATTGAACAAATGGGGCTGCATTCTATATCTGTGACACTCGACCCAATTTTAACCATTTATTCAATTTATTTAATTGAGAAATTACAATTTTTCCCTTGGGAGTAGGGGTGCTTGGTCAATTTTTAATCCAGAAGAATTTTGGGGAAATGAGTGGCACCGTTGTGTAGAGCTCGCTCTCACGAGTTCGTAGACATGTACTGGGCCCAAATCGGAGTTTTAACGAAGAAGTTGTGGTCGACGGTTATAAACGAAAAATCAAGATTTAACGGTTATTTTAACTCCGATTTTGATGATTTTTTACAGCTACACTCCTTGACCCTATATGAATACAATGACTCAATTTGATCTTCAATTTAAAATATTTACACTAGTGGATACCACAAAATCTTATGTTGTATTTAATGAAAGTATAAATAAAAAACGGGTCGTCTATCATATGTAAAGACGACGGTTTTTATATGAAAATGGTCGTCTATTATGAAGTAAAGACGACGGTTTTTATATAAAAAGTGTCGTCTATTATGAAGTAAAGACGACCCTTTTTATATAAAAAGAGTCGTCTATTATTAAGTAAAGACGACCCTTTTTATATGAAAAGGGTCGTCTATTATGAAGTAAAGATGACGGTTTTTAAAAAAAAGGGTCGTCTATTCTATGTTAAGATGACGGTTTTTTTTAAAAAGCGTCATCTTTTAAAACACGCTAAAATATGGCCGCTTAAGTGAATTCGCGCTCGACAAATTTTCAAATTTTCACCCGTCTTTGAAAACCTTATCTCTCATTAACAAGCGTCGTCTTTTAAAACATGCTAAAAAAAGGCTACTTAAGTGAATTCGCGCTCGACAAATTTTCAGATTTTCCCCCGTCTCTGAAAACCTTATCTCTCCCTCCTTGAAACCCTCCTGCACTCTCTAAAACACCCTCATGAAACTCTCTACAAAATCATCAAAAAATCGATATCAATGAAGGAGTTGAGAGATTGAGGTCTTCGCAGATCCATAAGATGTAGAGGGAGGTTCTGTATTTGAGAATCAAAGCTGGTTGAAAGGTTTGATTTGAAAGATCTCGACCTTCACTTTCTTCAAAGAAGATCTCGCTCTCAGGCAGTCAACTCGCTCATCAAACTCAGCGACTCGATCTAGAAAGACTTATGGAAATCGGTCTATATATATATATATATATGTTTGTTCATGTATTGTGCTAATTTCGTGGGATTTAAGTGAGTTTCTCATTTGGGTTTTTTATAAATATGCACAGCCGTCCCACAAGGCCTTCGTAATCAAGAAGAAGCTGACGAAGAAGCTGAGGCAAAACATACCCATCCCTCACTGGATCCGTTTGTTTTTGGACCAACAACATCATCAGGTCCAAAATACTTTTTGTTTTTGTTGTTTACTTTAATTATTTTGGAATTTCATTGTTAATTTTCCGAATCTCTGGTTTTTCATTTGTTATGGTGCCACCACAAGAACAGGTACTTTGCCAATTATGCCAATTGTGTTCTGCTGTCATTCTAGAGCTGCATAGATCTTTTTGCTAAGGTTAGGTTACTGCTAAACAAGTTTATGTTTAAGAGTATTGGGGTCTCTTTCGTGCACGTCTTTCCTTTTCCGACACCAACAACTTGGAAAATGTGCAAGAAGGCAGAGCTAAGTCAACCCAAGAACAAATTGATGAAGTTAAAATCAAATTAGTAGAATTTGTGAGCTTCGTTATTTCTAATTATAGATAGGAAGTATGTATGTAATATAATAAAGATTGGTTGACTATGTAATAACTATTGACTCTTCAAAAAACTAAAGATAATAAAACGATGGTTTTATTGGAAAAACCGTCATCTGTATATATTATCAATGACCTCTTTTAACACCATAACGTCTTTTTATATACAATCAACGACGGTTTTACTAAAAAATCGTTGTCTTAGAGTTAATAGACGACAATATTTCAAGAAATCGTCGTCTTCACATTTAATAGATGATGGCTTTTTAACAAAATCGACGTCTTTGGATATAATAAAACATAGTTCTTTACTTAATAATAGACGACCCTTTTTATAAAAAAAAACCTCTTTACTTAATAATAGACGACCCTTTTTATAAAAAAAACTGTCGTCTTTACATATAATAGACAACCCTTTTTATATGAAAAGGATCGTCTTTAATTCATAATAGACGACCATTTTCATATAAAAAGGGTCGTCTTTACTTAATAATAGACGACCCTTTTTATAAAAAAACCGTCGTCTTTACATATAATGGACGACCCTTTTTATAAAAAAAACCGTCGTCTTTACTTAATAATAGACTACGGTTTTGAGTAAAAGCATTGTCTATTTACATATAATAGACGACGGTTTTGAGTAAAAGCGTCGTCTTTACAAGTAATAGACGATGGGGATTTACCGTCGTGGTTTTATGCATCAAAAGATGTCGCTCGATTTTACGACTGTTGAAAAACCGAATACACGACGGTGGATTACCGTCGTCTATTTCAATTTTTGTAGTAGTGAGAGTATCAATCTTATTAAAGTTTGTGTTAAGTAAGTTTGTGTAGGAGCTCTGTGTAGCCTTCGGGCTTCACATCTCCAAAATTATGTTATTTATTTAGTTCATTATATTGTTTTTCCCCCTTCATATATAGAGTGTATGATGAGCATAAAGCTAAATCCACCAATAATCAATCACACAATGTTTTGGGAGCTGCCCATGCAGAGATCACGAATTTAGCTCCAATGTCACATGCACAACAATGTACCACAGCTTGACAACAATGGCTATGGCCTGGTTCCAGTCGATGCAAAATATATCTTATTAAAGATAAAGAATAAATAAAGAAAAGTGCTGTAATTTCTGTAGGATTTGGTGGTGGTGATCAGAGGATAGCTAGAGTTTTTGTAGTCTTATGTTATATATGGTCAAGTGGGTGTATCAGAAGAACAGAATATGATAATTAAGCAAGAGAATTTCACTGCTGCAGCTCTACATGCAAGCAACTTGATGGGAAGGCCTGGCTTGGAGTTGATTGAAGTTAGATAAATAAAAACTTTGTGTAACATTATAATGTGAATAATATTCTGAATAGAAAGAGAAATTTGGCATCTTTGTTCTTGATTTAGCACTAATCCGGCTGAGAAAAGTTTACTACCATACAGTTTATGATTTTGGATTGGTTCTTATAAGAAAATACATACCAAGGGGAGTCCCACTTAGCCAGTGTGAAAGATAACATGGTAGTTGAAATTGGTAATGGTTGATTGGTACTCCAAGAAAACATGGTACTTGATTGAAATCATAAAAATTACTGGGAAATTTGTACAAATACCACTTGCATTAGTAGGGATGCATGCCCTTATCTCACAATGAAAACAAATAATTTACCACCCAAACTTCATATTTAGTGTTAATGTACCACCTCCGTTAGCTTCCGTTTGAAAAACACCACAAAATTTTGTCAAGCCACCCATTTTCCCCAAGAACAAAATATAATTTCTTTTGCGTTATCTTAAATTTTGGACATGTCGATTCCACATCTTAAAGTAGTATAAACTCTCTTTTTTAAGAAAGCAATATAAAAATTTTCGCGGCCAAATTGAAAGAACGAAAAAAAATTATAATTAATGGATGGTCAATTTCACTTTTTCTTCTTTTTTAAAATACGGGCAATAGTGTAAACTACAAGAGGCAGGAGGTTTCTCGCACAAACTACTAAAATGTCATGGAGATTTGAACCATTTTTCACTAGATTGCTGTCAATTTCATTTTTTGCATCTTCATGCTTAGATCGTTCTTCATATTAATTGCACCAAGACTTCAAAATTATACCGTCCATTAGTTTTGTCGTGTATTAACTATTAATTGACAAATTACAGGCACCCAGTATGGCTTTTTATAATTATCCAATGGGTGCTCTGCATCACAAGAACTCGGATTGGGCATTATTTAAACATAAAAAATTATGATAATATGCAAAGCAGCATAGTACCTTTTTTTATATTGAGGCGGGCTGGGACCGCCTTGGTCCTATGTTGTCTCCACCCTTGTTTATTAATACACGAGTATTGGAATGATTTCACTCTTGTGTGGTTTTAATCGCTTCCCACTTTTTTTTTTCGATCTTCCGCTTTTGATACATCCGTGAACAATGTTAATTAGGAGCTATGTGGTTTTAATTGCTTCCCACTTTTTCTTGCGACCTTCTGATTTTGATACATTCGTGAACAATGTTAACTAGGAGTTATGTTAAGTAGCTTAAGCAAGGTTTAAGAGCATCTCCAACCGATCACTCCCATCACTCCAACCAAAACTCCAAAACTGACGTGGAATGAAGGTTGGAACTTTGGATGTCAAAAATGACGCTGAGAAAATTTAACGCCCCCCCGACCCAATTTAATCATTTTATTCAATTTAATTTAATTTACTTAAATTGTGAAATTACAATTTTACCCTTGGAGTAGAGTCACAGTAGCCCCTTTTCAATCTGTAAGGACTTTTGGATTTTGAGTGGCCTCGTTGCATAGAGCTCGTCGTTACGAGTTCGTAGACATATAGTGGGCCCAAATTGGAGTTTTAACAAAGAAGTTGTGGTCAACGGAAGTGTGGCGACACAACCGTAATTTTTTCAAAGTTGGTTTTTTTTAAAACCCTGTCAGCTTCTCCCCATGCATCTTCTCTGTCCTTTCTCTCTCTTCCCCCGACTCTCTCTCCTCCCTCACGACGAACCCAGCGTCTAGCACCTTTGATCGACGAGATCTTCATCGTCTGGTCGTCGCTAGTCACGAGACCACCTCTAAAAGGACCGCCCCAGCCTCCTCTTTCAGCTCCTCCCCTTCTTCGACGAGCCCAGCCTCTCTAGTGCCGGTGGGAGCTCGAAAAAGGGGTGGTTTTCCTGTAGCTCCATCGACGGAATTTGTCAATCCAGGTTTCTCACCTTCTCAACGAGCTCTAGCTATCTATTCAGGTGGGTTGGGTCAATTTTGGGTTTTTTGAAGCTCCATCTAGAACCTAGGTTTTGTCCGGTTTTTGAGTTGATTTTTCGGCAAGCTCCAGCCACCTTTTGGCCGTGGTCCAAGGACCAAAAATGCTCCCCTTGTTAGTCTGAATTGTTTGGTATAGGTATTGTTGGGTGATTTGAGAAATTTCCGTCGCAAGAAATTTCTCAAGCCACCCACGAGCTGCCAGCACGTGTGGCAATGTGTGGGCCTTGGTGTTAGGGCCCATTGTGTATAAAATGTTCCCCATGTTGTCTCAAGCACGACGGTATGCTCGGATTTGAATTTGGTTATTGTATGATAGTCGAACGGATTTACGCCTATTAGGCTACATCCGAGTTTGATATGTTCGAACCGTTAGATCGGCTCCATTTCTAAGAATCGGAGTCCTGGATACTCCGAATCAATGATTCTAGGATTAGGTAAACCGATAACTGTTCAATCGTGCGATCGAGAGAGCGATCTGACCACTCGATCGAGACCAAACTTGCAGAACGTGTTTAGTAGACTTCGTTCAACCCGTAGGAACTTTTAAATCAGAAATCAAAGGTCTTGGGCCTCAAGGGCCCGATTGCCCAAGTTTGGGAAGTTTGACCACTCGGTTGACCGAAAGTCTTTCGAGGTTATTCCACCTTTCGAAACACGTAGTTGGACCTTAGAAACTCTCCATTCTTCGTACATACACTTTGAGTCTCGAGAAAACTAGGAGTTTGTTTTAAAGTTCCCGTTCGAAGTGCTTTATTTAATCTAGTCCTCGTGTTCTTCAATAGGTACTCAGGCTCAGCGTGCTCAGCAAGCAAGACCCTCTCAGGGTTAAGTAGCTTCAGACTTTCTGTGAGTGGACTTTGTTTTGAATGAGCATTATTTTCAAAGATTAGACTACTATGCATTTAAATTGGACTATTTTGACTATGGAGTTTATCGTTTTAATTATAGAATTAATGGTTGTTTGGATATTTAAAGTTTATGATTATTTTGGACATGTTTTATATGCTTTAAGAAGTTGTTAATTACATTATGATTAAATAATTGGGCAAGTGGTTTATGAGAGTTGGGTACTTTGTTGATTGTTATGTGAGTTTCGTATTTGTACCAAGATAAGTACCCTCCCCTGGTTACTTTACCCACACGTGACGTTGGATTTTCTGGCATGTGGTAAAGCAGTCTACGCACGTAGGACATGGTTTGATTTGGTTTGGCCACACGTGACGTTGGATTTTTCGGCGTGAGTGGCTTAGCGTGGTAGTCCCCCAGTTGGACAGCTTATCCCTAAACGGAGGGTAGAAAGTTGAAACCCTACGGGCTAGTCAAACGATCCCCGTGTTGGATTGTTTTCCCCAAGTAATTGTGATGGTGTGAGGCTGTCGTATATAGATATTATATTTATACTTATGAACTTTGGGGTGTATACCTATACTGTCTTGAGAGTTTTCGTGGTTTATATGTATATATATACGCTTAATTATTTTCAAAACTTTCCTTACATATTACGTCTTGTAAACCTATATCTCGGGAAGGGTTTTGGTTAGAGTCAAAAGAATTGAACTTGGGTAGTATTATGCTATATCGGGACCAGGGGAGTATCTCTGTTTTAAATTGACTACGTATGAATGGTTTCAATTGCATGTTTTTAGCATCGTTTTCTAAACTGTGGGGTTAGCATGTTGTTTTCAATTATGATAAAACTTTGTTTTTGTCCACTCACAATTTTCTGTTTTGCACCCCCCAGGCAGTAGCTTGATCTGAGCCGAACAATCGAGCCAAGATTCACATTTCCGCGCCCTGAACTTCTGTAGGGAATGTCACATCCCGGGATCGGCTCCGCCGTAGCACGATATTGTCCACTTTGGGCCCCCCTCTCTGCCCTCACAGTTTTGTTTCTGGGAACTCACAAGCAACTTCCCAGTGGGTCACCCATCCTGGGATTGCTCTACCCCCAACTTACTTAACTTCGGAGTTCCCATGACTCCGAAGCCAGTGAGCTCCCAAAAGGTCTCATGCTAGATGGAGGAGGGCATGTACATATAAGACACATCACCCCGTATCCGTTGGTCGATGTGGGATGTTACAATCCACCCCTTTTAGGGGCCCAACTTCCTCGTCGGCACACTCGCACCACACGGCAAAGTGGCTCTAATACCAAATTGTCACATCCCGAGATGTGCTCCGCTGTAGCACGATATTGTCCGCTTTGGGTCCCCTCCTCACCACTTTGTTTCTGGGAACTTACGAGCAACTTCCCAGTGGGTCACCCATCTTGGGATTGCTCTAGCTCTAACTCGCTTAACTTCGGAGTTCCTATGACTCCGAAGCTAGTGAGCTCCCAAAATGCCTCGTGCTAGATGGAGGTGGGTATGTACATATAAGGCACATCACCCCCTCTCCGTTGGTCGATGTGGGATGTTACAGGGAAAATTTCTATTTGTTTTGTTTTCCGTTGAACGTTTGTTTCCGGTTGTAAACTGAATTTCCTTAGAATTGCTCTGTTATTGCCCATATAAGGTTGGATGTAAGGCCGAAGGCCTATTCTGTAAACTGTGTGCTTTTGTATTGTGCGTGCTGCCGGTTGGGTTTGTTGTTATTATTGTGTTTTGATAGGTTGAAATTCTGGGAAAAGTCCAATTGAAATTTTGGGAAAAGTTCGTTTTTCAAGGGAGACTTTGTTGAAATTTCGGTAGAAAGTCTCAAGCCTCTTTTCCTTTGTTTTCGGAGAAGAGGATGTTGTTAGTAAGTGGGCCCGGCATCAGTTTGATGTAGGAAAAACTACAGGGTTCATCACAAATTCCGAGGAATTCAAGGCTGGTCCCATCAGAAAAGCAGGCATCAAATCAGTTTTATTATTATTTTAACACACCCAGACCTATTTGCATTAAATGTTTGTTAAGGTTTGAAACCATTTTGGCCCATTTTTCCATTTTTAGAAAAAAAGCCAATTCTCCATTCTTATTGACCGTATAGAATAAAAGTTTAATTTATCGGGTGGAGTGAGGACTTTGATAGTATGTCAAATTGCCACATAAGCCATCAAATTTAAATTTGACATTTTTTATTTGAAATCTCCTTTTAAAATGCTCTAAGTATGATCAGTTAGTGAGTTTGTTAGTGGGTTAGAGCTTAAGTAATGCCAGCTCATAGTTATAAATCTATTAGCCGATTGGTTAGTCAGTTTAGCTCTAGTCTTCATATAATTATAGTGCTAGCTCACATTGTAATTCTCAGAGAGACTAAAATAGAAAGAGAACTATTTCCTTCTCAATTTTTCTGTGGTTTTTCCTTGTTCGTTATCATATAAGAAACCCAATTGTAATTTAGATTATCTCTTGTATTATATATATATATACACACACACACACACACACACACAGAGGGAACTTCAGTTGAGGGATCCCTCAAATAAGCTTATTTGAGGGACACCCTTGTATAGCCCATTCCGTATTGTATTTCACTAATCCAAACCATCTATTTTGTAGATACTCATTCAAAGATCATCTGTACAAAAAATCATTTGAATCTGATATCATTTGACCACTCAATTGAATTATTGAAAATTTAGTACTTTCTTGAAGCAACGTGTTCATTGATTTTGTAAGACACAATTGGATATTGAAACGGTTTCCGATTTGTCTAATTTTTTGTAAGGATGATCTATGAATGTAGACTTAGAAAATAGATGGTTTGGATCATTGAAAAAAAATTCTTAGGGGACCCTAAAGGGTGTCCCTCAAATAAAATTATTTGAAAGATCCCCCAATAGAAGGGGACTATATATATACACACATATAATGTACGTTTGGAAGCAATAAAGGGAAATTAAAGTAATAAAAATAAATTAAAAAACCAAAACCAAACAAAGAATAATAATATATACTTGAATTTCTGCATCACTTGTACTTTACTAGAGGAAACTTTCATTCTTTTAAAGGGGAATGGAAATGGAACTTGATGGATTGAGACTATTCCTGAATAAGATTGTGACGGTTCAAATTAAGGGGTTTCTTTCTTAAATAGAGAGTATGCGAATTGCTTTATCAGCTTGGCTTTTAAAGTGGGAATTTTTAATCCATCCGCTTTTTCTTTTCTTTTCCTTTTTTCCATTTTTTATTTACACGATGATCTTCTAATGTACGAGGAGGGGATCATATTCGGATGCAAAGGAGCTGGTAGACAGCATTAGTCAACTAACCTAACTTAGGCATGCTAGTTCATCTAGTTTTTTGATTGCAAAGTAGGCTGCTATCTAATTTCGAGTGTATTTGGGCATATTCAAGTGAGTTTATGGTATAGCACTACTACAAAAAACGAAATAGACGACGGGAATCCACCGTCGTGTATCATGGTTTACAACCGACGAGAAATCGACCGCCGTCTTTTAACACATGAAATAACGACGGCAAATAACCGACGTGGTTAATATATTACACGTCATTAAAAAAAATAAAACCGACGTAGATTTCATACATAAAGCATAAAAAGAGACCTTTCAACTATAATAGACGACGGTTTTATTAAAACACAGACGTTTAAATAATGTTAAATGTCAAAAACAACTACAAAACCGACGTAAATATGTTTATCAACGTCTCTAAATCAAACAAAACCGACGTGTAAAACTTAGAAACCGTCGTGGTTAATAAATACTACGTTCACTAAATAAAAAAACTGACGTCTAAAACATATAACATGGCATATATTTAGTTGAACTGACGTAAAAACAATAATAACCACGACCATTTAGGTCACTACAGACGTTGAAAATTATTTTGACGGCTTGAACACAAAAAAAAACGACGTGATTAACATATTACACGTCATAAAAAAACTAAAACCGATGTCGATTTGATACATAAAAGCATAAAAAGAGAACTTTCGACTATAATAGACGACGGTTTTAGTAAAATACAGACGTTTAAATAATGTTAAATGTAAAAAACAACTACAAAACCGACGTAAATATTCTTATCAACGTCTCTAAATCAAACAAAACCGACGTGTAAAACTTAGAAACCGTCGTGGTTAATAAATACTACGTTCACTAAATAAAAAAACTGACGTCTAAAACATATAACATGGCATATATTTACTTTAACTGACGTAAAAACAATAATAACCACGACCCTTTAGGTCACCACAGACGTTGAAAATTATTTTGACAGCTTGAACACAAAAAAAACGACGGTTAATTAAAATACCTGTCATGTTTAATCCATTTACTACGGCCTAGGAGTCACATTTTAGGACGTTGTTAGTACTTTACAACGTCGGTGGTTGTAGACTTTGACGTGGTTGGCATTTTAAAAGTCTCTTTTGTGAGCCACTTAGACGTGTGTAATCTCTGAGACGTCATTGCTTTTAGCTTAACCGTCGTTAATAAGTAACGAAACGCCTTGAGTTATGGATTTGACGTCGGTTATCATAAAATGTAGGTCGTGGTTATACTTTACTATGTCCCAAGAATTCAATTATTCGACGTTGTTATGTACTTACTACGTCGGTTATTTATTTATTCCATGACGTGGCTAGTCTTTGCTAAGTCTCGTTTATAACCTTTTTTGACGTGTGTATTCTCCGAGACGTCAATTGTTTAATTATAACTGACGTGCAACAATGTTTTTACGACGTTAATCATCAATTGATTATATCCCTAAATTCGTCGGTTTGAACTCTGCCGTCGTGTTATACATTATTGTTCGTCGTTGATTATTTTATTTACCGTCGTTGTTTTAAATATTTATTAACCGTTTTGAAATAAATTTTAATTAACCGATGTGTTTTCTTTTTCAAATGGTGGTTGTTATTTCATTTTTGCGTTGTCATTCCACGTCGGTTGTGAAAACCCGACGTTTGTTGTTTTGTAGACGTCTCTTTTTGCGATTTTTGTGACTTGACCGTCGTATTTTCAGCTTTAACCGATTATTTTTAATTTTTGATTTGTCGTGCCCAAAGCCTGCAGAATGAAAATGTGATCGGAATTAAAATGATATACAGAGCTATGGATTAATGTCATACAATTAACTGCATAACTAATGTCATACATTACAACAATCAATCAATCCATATATCTTCACACCCATCTCTAATATTCTCACTCCCAAACTCACCCACTAAGTCATCAAATGTGTCAACATTTGGTATCCCTCTAGAAAATGGCTCACACTTAATTCTAATATCACCTAGCACATCATCACCAATAACATCATTATATTCTCTATTAGGCATTGATAACACTACCGACCAACCACGATGCATTGGGTCGTCAACATAAAATACTTGTTTGACTTGAGAAGTCATAACAAATTGGTCATTCCTATGTCCAATTTTACTCAGATCTACAAGGGTAAATCCAAGTTCATCGACTACAAGGCCCGAAGTGTTATCTATCCAATCACACCTCAAGACTGGGATTCTAAACTTTTGGTAGTCAAGATCCCAAATTTCTTGAATAACCCTATAAAAACCCATATTGGAGACAATAGGGTTTTTATCCTTGGCACTAGCAACTTGCATAGTATGTGCAAGTAAATAAACTCCACTATTTTGGACAGTTCGCACATCATCTTGTGCCTTGGTGTTAAATTTGACACCATTAATAAGATAGCTCCTATATGATGGCACTGCCATGCTTGGACCAGCTGCTAACCACCTCAAATTTTCTGATATGCCATTATAGTCTTCCCCATTCAATTTACTTTGAACCTGCAAATTAAACATATATCTTAATTCAATCTAACATATATATAGAAAGAAAGAAAAGTAAAATAAGTTCAATATGTCATTCAATAACATATATACCTTAAAGCGTAGCCATTGAATGAAAGTGCTATTGTGCTTATCTTGTAGCCACTTTGTTCTCTTTCTAAATTTTGGATAAGTGGTCTTGATGTGGATCATATGTTCCCTACAATTGACACGAAAAAAACATACATTACGGTCCCTTGTATATAAGATAAACATAAGGAGTAATAATATTTAAACTGGCTACATATGAAAAATTAAACTCATACGTACTCGATATAAGGTAGGACTTCCTCCGTATTCTCCAAGACATATAGATGTGCCTGGTTCAACAAGTCCATATCAACTAAGCTCACTGTGCAACCTGATAATGGCTTTGAAACTCCCATATTCTTGCTTGAAGGCACTCCAACTGTACTAACATCAGATAAATGCTCGGTACAAAACTCTACAGCTTCTTCAGCTATATACCGCTCAGCAATGCAACCTTCGGGACGAGTACGATTCTGAACATACCCCTTTAGCACTTTCATATATCTTTCAAACGGATACATCCATCTAAAATATACTGGCCCACATAGACGAACTTCTCTGACAAGATGTACTACTAGATGAACCATGATATCAAAGAATGAAGGGGGAAAGTACTTCTCAAGCAAACACAAAGTAACTACTACATCTTCTTCCAACTTATCTAGCTTGGAAACATCTACCGTCATTGCACATATAGCATTGAAGAAGAAGCACAATCGAGTTATTGCATACCTTGCAGGCTTCTCCAAAACAAAACGAATTGCCACAGGGAGCAATTGTTGCATCAAGGTATGACAATCATGAGATTTAAGGCCAAGAAGTCTTGAATCCTTTAAAGATACAAGATTTTTTATATTTGAAGAATAACCTTCAGGAACGTTCATACCATAAAAAGAATTGCAAACCGCTCTCTACTCTGCTCTTGACAAATTCCAAGGCCCTGGAGGCAAGCGAGTACGTCTTTCTCCATACTCGGGTTGCAAATCAATTTTTACCCCCATATTCAATAAGTCTAACCGAGCAGCAATCCCATCTTTATTTTTTCCAGGGATCTCTAGCAATGTACCAATGATACTATCGCAAACATTCTTCTCAATGTGCATAACATCTAAGGCATGCCTCACAGGGAGGTATTTCCAATACTCGAGATCAAAAAATTTTGATTTCTTCTTCCAACAAACTCTGTCACCATCATTCTCACCAACACTTTCCCCATTTTTCGAGCCCCATATGTAATTAATATCTTCAACCATATGCAGCACTTCTTCTCCTGTTAATGGCTCGGGAGGCATGCCATATTCAGGTTTCCCATTTCTATGCCCAATGTAACAAATTTTGTGGCCATTTTTCAACCTGTGACTAGGTGTATCATCGCCGCATATTGGACAAGCTTTATATCCTTTAACAACACAACCAGATAAGTTTCCATAAGCGGGAAAATCATTAATTGTCCACAGTAATGTAACTCTGAGTGTAAAGTATTCTCCTAAGCGGGAAAATCATACACTCCTTTAATCCCATCCCACATAGATTTCAAATCATCAATCAAAGGCTCTAAGTAGACGTCTATATCATTTCCGGGCTGTTTAGGACCGGAAATTAGTATAGTCAACATCATGAACTTCCGCTTCATGCATAGCCATGGTGGGAGATTATATGTAACTAACATAACTGGCCAACAACTGTATCTGCTACTTAAAGAACTGTGGGGATTGAATCCATCAGATGAGAGAGCCAATCTCAAGTTTCTTGGCTCATTACCAAAGTCGGGCCATTTTTCATCAACAAGTTTCCAAGATGGGTAATTCGCTGGATGAGACATATAACCGTCAACTGATTTTCTTGCAGCATGCGAAGTCAAACTCTTAGCTGTCTTATGTGATTGAAACATCCTTTTAAACCTTGGAATTTGAGGAAAATACCAGACGACCTTCGCTGCCACACCCTCTTTCAAGAACTCATCCTTGGTTTCTTTCCACCTTTAGATACCCCAAGGAGGACAATTAGTTGCATTCTCATACTCCTTCCGATACAAAATGCAGTCATTGGGACATGCGTGGATTTTCTCATAACTCATCCCTAAAGCAGACAAAGTCTTTTTTGCCTCGTACATAGAGGAAGGTAGTGTATTTCCTTCTGGAAGAAATTCTCCTTGAAGTATCAATAATTCTGTAAAGCAAACATCACTCATCCCATGTTTTGCTTTCAAATTATATAACTTCACCAAAGCCGACAACTTCGTGTACTTACTGCAACTAGGGTACAAGGGTTGATCGCCATCCCCAATCACATTGGCAAACTCATAAGGATCAGATCCAATATTGGCAAAATCATTATCATCCATCCCTAATTCTTCAGAAACATAACTGAACCTACTTTGCTCATCTTCTTCCACATTTCTATTAGCATTGGTAGTTCATTCCCAAGGTTCTCCGTGCCATGTCCAAATCTTATAGCTTTGGTCAATTCCATTAAAGTATAAGTGTTCCCTTATAATTCCAACCCCAAACAATCGAATATTCCCACATTTAACACATGGACAACGAATCTTAGTTGTATTTCCAAGATTTTCTGACGTAAAATTCAAAAATCCTTCCACCCCTAACTCATATGCCTTCAATCTTCTATCCGCATGCATCCATGACTTATCCATCTCACACTCTATAAAATTCATATATATATATATATGTTAAAGTGGAAAGACCAGCAATGAAATACTACCTCATTCAAATAGCAGAGATCAAAATGAAAATTAAATATAAAACATGGATAAGAGAGGAGGTGGCATGTCTAGCTTTGAGAGATTCTGTTACAAGAAATAAATAAAGAAATATAAGTTAGTTTGTGTGTGAACTAAAATAAACGACTCTAACTAAACCCAAAAAACAGACGTGGTATATAATATAAACGACGGTTTCTAGTAAATACTGACGGAGGAAAGGTTATACACGTCGGTAAATATATAACAGTCGTTGTGTTGAATTTATAACGTCGCTATACTATAGAAAGGTCATCTAATATAAATACAGTTAATGAAATCATGAAATAGACGACGGTTTATAAAAGAGTTAGACGACGGCAGAAAACACAGTCGTTATTTTTAATGTCTAATAATTTGCAAAACAAGTAAAAGCGTCGTGGTATTTAACTAAACACGACGCGTCCTGTAAGAAACAGACGTATATACCGTCGTTATTTTAAATTTTAACGTCGGATATTAAAAGGAGCGACGTCTATTTAAATTTAAAAGGCAGAAATAGAAAATAGCAGAGATTTTACCGTGTCCTCTTTCTCTTTTCCAGCAGTATCAACTTCAGGGGGTAAAGTAATCGGAGGAATTGGAGAAATTGGGGTTTTGAGCATCTGGCTGGGATCAAAATTGGGGTAAAGTTGACGGAAATATGCCAACATAATCTCCCTCTCTGCTCTGACTGCTTCCATTATAGTTTCCCTTGACTTCGCCTCAATCCTCAAGGTCTCTTCTCTGACTGCCTCCCTCACACTTTCCTTCAATTTGTCACCAAATTTCACTCTCTGCTGTTTTGGCAAATTGAAGAACTGAGTTGGGGTAACGCCAGCACCAGTTCCTCTGACTCTCCCACCATGCTCGGGGGTTCCCAAAGCAAGAGTCAAGCCATCATTGGTCCCGGAGACAGTCAGAGTGCCTTCGGAGAGAAAGAGAGACTGTTAGAAATTGAGCAGGGTGTAAAACAGATAAATATACCGACGTTGTAAATTATAAACAACGACGGTTTTCTTAAATTCTTGACGTAGTATTAATTTAAAACGTCTGTATTTAAATACCGTGGTTGTTTATAATTTACAACGTTGGTATATAAAAATACGTCGTATATTCAAAATAAAACAGACTAAAACATAAATCAAAGACTGTCGTAGTATTCAAAGTAAGACGACGGACTATTGAACAAACATACGTAGATGTCCAATTTCATATGGCTGCACAAAATTACCGTCGTTGTATGAGCATTCTAACGTCTAGATAAGATAAAACCATCGTAAATGTTAATGAATAAGTGAAAAAACTCGATTGAAATATGCATTCTTTTCCAGAAATTGTGCACCACAAATTTCAGTGAAATGGACAGAGAGAGGGGGAGAGTGTGTGCGTGAGTAAACTTAAAACAAAAATGCAGTTCATAGAGGAATTTAATCCGTCGTATTAATTCTATCTAGACGTCTACTTTATTCAAAAACCGACGTCCTATTCATTTTTAAACGTCGGTAAATTAAGCCCGTCGTGGTGTTCATTTTATAACGTCGCTTATTTAAAGATAAAAGACGTCTATAACAAAATAAAACACTCTGTTTTTCAAATTTAGAGCAGAGTTAGTGAGACTTACGATTAGTTTTGCCTTCTCTGCAACCTTTGGATCAGGGATGTTTCCTGTTTTATCTTCTCTTGCCTTCTTCCATAGAACAACTCGATCGATTTCTTCAATATCGGGCATGGTTTCTACCAATTGGTCCTCCAAACCAACGTACCCTTTTCTAGACAACCTGTGGTTGTACTCCAATTTCTCCCTCCTCTCTTTCTGCTCAGCATGTTTAGCCTCAAAATCTGGGGTTAACCTTGAAGCTACGAAGGCATCCCATTGCGATTTCTCTATGAACTTATAAAGAAATGGGGTTTCTTTTAATTTCTCCTTGTCATGTGCGAATGGAAGGATATAATGCTTAGTTACGTTATACTTGAAATCCTTCTATTTTTTGGCGGCAGACGACAAGACCAAGTTCTTGTACCTATCCCCAATAACATAGGACATTTGAACAGCTTCCCAAATCTGCTCCCTCACGTCCTTGGGTATTTGAGTCCATTTCTTGTCCACAAGAGGGACTCTGGTGCGTGCCAAAACACCAATGTAAGACTGCATCTCAACAGCAGCCTTGCCATGTGGTTTGCCCTTTTTATTGAACTCAACCACAGGCTTAACCTTCTCAATTTTCCTCTTCACAACACGGCTCATTGTGCTGATACCGCAGCCAGATTTTGGTTCCTCAACAAATGTGGCTGTGCTCGAGTCTTTCTCGGAGGTTGAGGAAAATCTCATCCTCTTCAAGGGTTTGCTTTGAGTTGATTTTTCTTCTTCCACTTGAGCCTTTGAAACTGATTTGGCTTCATCCCCTTGTGCCTTTGAACCTGATTTGGCCTTTGACGCTTCAGCTTCCTTGTTTTGAGATTTCGAAACCATTTTTAATTAATCTGCAAGGAAAACAACGTCGGTTATTAAAAATAAACGACGTAATAATACCAAACAACGACGGTAACACTAAAAAAGCGACGTCCTATTAAACAGTCTCTTAGACCATGAATGGAAATAAGACGACGGTTTTATATATTTCATGACGTAAATGTGTATACACTACGTCGGTTACTAATACGAACCGACGTGGTTTAAAATTTACAAAACGATTGTTCTTCTCCCACAAGACGACGGTTTTATCTTGTTTCCAACGTATTAAATGTCACACCATGACTGTTTTTAACCACCGTCGTGCAGTTTGCATTCGGTAGAATTTAACAGCCGTCGTGGTGTATCCATTCTATCGTCGAAAAAAAGACAGAACTGTCGTCTTTTGGTGTCGTGAGAGTATCTACTTATGTATTTAATCAAAACCAGTGAAAGATTTCTTCAATTTGACAGAATCTTGTTTCCAGACAACTACGGCATTCAAATGAAATGTAAAAAAAGGGAAGAGAGTGAGAAAAAACCTTTGGCGTGCAAAGAAAGTTTCCTTCCGACGAAGAAGAAGACGAAAATGGTGATTTGGAGATGAAGACGAAGATTCAGACGATGATGCTACTTTTGGGAAATGAGAGGGAAACTACGATACTTTATCGGAGAGAGAAAACCGTAGAATATTAGGTCAGGTGACGAAAAGTTTATATATTTTCCCAGAATTCAATACAACGACGTTGTTATTACAAAACCGCCGTATTATTTAGTTATAACGACGGTATATAATTCATAACTGACGTGGTTATCACAACTGCCGAACGACTTTTGGAATTCCGATGTGGTTATGACGGCGCTTTTTTTATCTAAACTGACGTTGTACTTAGAAATTCAATGACTGTGTGTTTTAATAAACCGACATGGTTACTTTGGTGTTCTGAAAACGACGTCGTTCTCTTTTAATACGCGCCAAATGACTTTTGGATTTCCGATGTAGTTATGACGGCGCTTGTTTATCTAAACTGACGTTGATTATTCAAATATGACGTCGCTATGTATATTAGAACCGACGTGGATATTTACGATAATTTGTTTAAATATGATTTTTTCACGCGTTTTTTAACTCTCAGTTTTCAATTAGAGTTGCAGAATGATTCCTCACAAGAAATTGTCTTTCTGAAAGCAAATGGGTTTGTAGAATGATTCCTCACAAGACCAAGCATGGGTTTGCTACATCCTCCTGTGTAGCAAGGGTGGAACCAGCCTTAGAACCTGCATGGGTTTGCAGCCGCACTTGCCCGTTTGAAGGCATACGAGGGTGTTCCTGATGCTCCTTATGATAATATAAAGCCCTAAACACTCGCAGAGAAGGACTCAGGTGGTGGCTGTAGTGGGTTCCTCCCAAATCAGAGAAAAGTCTATTCATTCTGAACCTCAAGCCCACTCCCAGCTTCTTCCCAGCCCCCACTCTCCCCACCCCAAAGGAACAACCCACAACAGGTTCTAAGGCTGGTTCCACCCTTGCTACACAGGAGTTTTGAAGTTGATCACCGTGAAAAAGGGGACTACAATGTAACCAGGAATCGAGGAGTGAGCTTTTCACACTTTGTTGATTTTGATTTTCTGAAATTATTAGATATTCATATGTGGCTGTGCAGGAGCTTGAGAACAAGAGGAAGGAGAGGGCCCAGCTTGCATATGAGAGGAAGAAACAGTTGAACAAGCTGAGGGTGAAGGCAGAAAAGAAACCACGATGTATAAAACCAAATTTGTGTACATATATTGTGTAAATATTGATCAATATTTAACACGAAGAGATTTGCCTTTTAAGATGAAAATGTTGTTGAGGATTGAGAATTAAATTTTGTTTTGTGTTATGAAAGATATTACAAAAATAAAAGAAAAATTAATTAATTTTAAAAAGCTATAAAAATAAGACGGCGGTTTACAGAGAAGGCAGACGTATAAATTGAAAAAATACGACAGTAATTTGAACTTAGGACGTGGTAAATAAACACGACAGTAGTGTTGTAGGTACCGTCGTAGTATACTCCAAAATAATAAGTCGATAAATTAATCTCTCGCGTCATGGTATATTATTTAACACGTCGTTTTTTTGTAATATACCAACGTGTATTACATTACATTATACAACGTGGATTCCATAAAATTATACGACGTGGATTCCATTAAAGAATAACCGACGTGGTTTTTTAAATTACACGGCCGTATGTCTATAAGCACCACCGTAAGTTTAAAAGATTTATTGTATAAATTTGACTCTTTCTTTCAGTTTCAGTTTTCATTTAGGGTTCCAAGTTCTTCTGGTCTCTCTGGAGGCTCGTCTTCCTCTCTCACATACACACATACATCATCACTCTCTCTCACATCTCAAAGACAATAATTTGGATGTTAATGATGTATGCGTTTTGGTGTATCTCAAAGACACCAAAACACACACATCATTAACTTTCAAAACATTGTCTTTCTCAAAGTTTGCAGTAGTCGGTTCAGTTTTAGTTTCTTTTTGGATTTTGTGTATTTAAAATATTGTCTTTCTCACTTTGGTGGTTCGATTATGATCAGGATCCAAAGATCTCAAAGGTAAGTTATCATACCTCTTGGGATCTCATTTTAATTTTCGTAGGCTACCAAAATTAAAAAATAATTAAATCTTAAAAAGAAATAAAAATTAAGACACAGAAGGCACCGTCATAGTATACAGATGTGGATTCCATTATATTATACGACGTGGATTAAGAACAGTTAGTCGTGTTTAGTTAGGAGTTAACACGGCAGGTTTTTTGGTGAACTGTCGTCTTTATTTTCTACGTCGGTGGATTCATACCTGCTGTCGTTATTTTTTGGTCAGATTTTAACTCTGAAGAAATCCTTTTTAAAAAACGACGCTTTTTTATTTGTATGCGTCGTCTTTTAAAAATATTCAACAGTAAGGCACTTATCCACGACGGTTTTTTTTTATACTGTCGTCGGTTTAAATACAACGACGGTTTTATGTTCTGCCTTCGTCTTTTTCTGGTCGTCTTTTTTTCTTTTTGTAGTAGTGTATCTGGATAAGGCCTCTTAGAAACCGATATTATATGCCTCTAATGGTAAACAAAGAAAGGCATTGCTTAAGTTAGACATCAAAGAATAGATGCTGAGTGGCCCGCTTTACTCTCTCTGTTTTTGGGTTCTTTATGGTTTGGAACTTACTTAGTGTGATCAACTACATGAAGGACTTGGTTATAAGTATTGAGCAAGCAAAGGAATATATACTTGAATTGGCCATGACTACTTGTACTTCATTAGTCGCCCGTCTCTCCCTCACCTCTCTCCGTCGGTTGGATATTACAAAATTGATATGATAAGTGGGGACTCTTCTTTACGTTCTAACCTAACCTAACAACCAAAGATTTCGACCAAAAACAAAACTTAAGCAACAAAGGACGCATTGCTTAGGTTAGACTAAATTTGACTAATAGATGCTGCATGCATCACTTTACTTCCCCTATTTTTTCTTTAAAGATCAAGCAAAGAACAATAATATATATCCCTGAATTCGCCAGTACTTTACTAGAACAAGAATATCAATTAATCGTTCTGATTGTAATTTTACTTGATTTTGAGATTAAAATAATAATAATTCTAGCTCTTCTTTTTTGCATGCATGCCCCTCAATGCTGGTCTTGATTTTGGAAATTTTGGATGGATATGTTAATTCTGAATAAAATTTTGGAAATTTTGGATTCATTTCACTAGCTAGCTAGCAAGTTTGAGACTTCCACAGTGTACTAAAAGACTTGCCCCTAATTCTTTACGCTTCATGGAATCTGGACTGCAACGTCTTTGGGTGACATGTTGTCCTGTAATTGAGACTTTGGTATCTTATACTTTTATTTTGTCTTCCCCTCATGTTGCCTTTCTATATGAAGACATATTTTTGTTTCAGTTAATTGAAATTCATATACTCCGTTTAGAAACAATATATCCCAATTCCCTTGTATTCACCTCCTCAACAGAACCATGGCTGATCTTGCCTTTCCATTGGCAACCAAACTCATTGAAAAGCTCGGGTCCATTGCTTCTGAGCAGATCTGCTTGGAATGGGGCGTTAAAGCTGATCTGCAAAAGCTTGAACGCACAATGTCCACCATCAAAGATGTTCTCTTGGATGCCGAACAGAAGGAAGCTCATAACCAGCAGATACGCAGTTGGCTAAGACATCTTAAAGATGTATTTCTCGATGCTGAGGACTTGTTGGATGAGTTTGAGTGTGAAGCTTTGCGGAGGGAAGTGGTGGAAACATGTCATGGCACAACTGGAAAGGTACGCCGTTTCTTTTCTGGTTCTAATCCAATCGCATTCCGTTTGAGAGTAGGTCATCAAATGAAGGAGATTAGAGAGAGGTTAGATGAGCTCAAGTCCAATAAGGCTATATTTGATTCTCTCACTAGTATTGATCATCATGGAGGTGGTGGTGATCGTCATGAAAGAGTGAATGTGACCCACTCCTTCGTTCGTGCTTCAAAGGTTATTGGTAGAGAGTCTGAGAAGAAACAAATTATAAATCTCTTGATGGAACAAGGTGAGGTTGATCAAAGTGGGAGTGGGAATGTCTCTGTTATTCCTATAGTGGGGATTGGAGGTTTAGGGAAGACCACGCTTGCCAAGTTGGTGTACGATGATGAAAGGGTCGTTGGGCATTTCGAAAAGAGGATGTGGGTGTCTGTTTCAGTGGACTTTGAAATTACTAGATTGATAAAGATGATTCTTAGTTCTGCATCAGATACAGAGATGAGTGATAAATTGAGTCTGGATCAGATGCAAGGAAGGCTACGTCATGCTTTAAAGGATAAGAAATTTTTGCTTGTTTTGGATGATGTTTGGAATGAGGATCCTATTAAATGGAGTGAGTTGAGAGATTTATTGATAGAGGGAGCCAAGTCAGGAAGTAAGATTTTAGCAACGACAAGAAATACCTCGGTTGCTGAGATGATGGGTACCATTCCAACAAACATTAATTTAGAATTTCTTTCTTCCGAGGATTGTTTGTCCTTGTTTGTAGAATGTGCTTTTAAAGAGGGACGTGATAAAGACTATCCTAACCTCTTTGAAATGGGAAAGGATATTGTCAGAAAGTGCGGAGGGGTTCCATTGGCAGTGAAAACTTTAGGGAGTCAACTATACTCAAAAACCGATGAGCGCGAATGGAAATTGGTGAGAGATTCTGAGATATGGGAATTGAAACAAGAAGATGCTGGTCACATTTTACCTGCTTTGAGATTGAGTTATACCCGATTGCCTCCTCATTTGAGACAATGTCTTGCTTACTGTTACCATCTTCAAAAGGATAGGATTGAGTTTAATAGTTACGCATTGATCAGATATTGGATGGCACATGGAATCCTTGATCAATCTCGTGTTCATGGGAATATGGAGTTGGAAGACATCGGGGAGCTATATTTTAAGGATTTATGGGCAAGATCCTTCTTTCAAAACGTTATTGATTATCATATGTTCTACATATTTGATATGCATGATCTTATCCATGATCTTGTACAATTTGTTGCACAAGGGGAGTGTTTTACAGTGAAGTCTGCAAACACCAAAGACATATTTGAAAATGTTAGACATTTGACATTTTGGAAGCTGGCCAAAATGTTTCAACAACCTCGCAAAAGTTGAACAAAGTGCGGACTATAACAGCACAGGAAACAAAGATTGATGAATCCTTCATGTGCACTTGCTTTTCAAGATTCAAGTATTTGCGAGTGGTTGGGTTAAATAGATGTTCATTACAAGTGTTGCCAAGTTCCATTGGTTCCTTGAAACATTTGAGATATTTGAACTTGAGTTCTAATGAAGCAATAACGAAACTCCCCAATGCAATTTGCAGACTGCATAGCTTGCAAACTCTATTTCTTAATGGATGTGAGAATCTTGAAGAGTTGCCCAGAGATATAAGCAAATTGATTAGCCTCACATCATATACATTAACCACAAAACAAATAAGTTTTACAGAGAATGGGGTGGGATGCTTGAAATCACTTCAATTTCTTTGTATTATCGAGTGTAGTAATTTAACCTCTTTGCCGCCTGAAATGAGCTATCTTGCTTCCTTACGGACTCTGGTGCTGCAGAAATGTGAACAATTGGATTTGGGGAATGTAAACTATCAAGGAACTCCACTGAGGCTCCAAAAATTGTGTATTATAAATTTACCACGGATGGTGGCATTGCCTGAATGGTTTCAAGAAGCGGCTAACACCCTTCAATTCTTGCATATTGGCATGTGTGAGAATTTGGAGGCATTACCTGAGTGGTTGGCAAGTTTCACATCACTCACAAAGTTCTTCATTGGTTCATGTCAGAAATTGTCGTCTCTGCCAGAAGGGATGCATTCTCTTACCTCCTTAAGAGAACTTGTGATTGATGATTGTCCTGAATTGGAGAGAAGATGCCAGCGCAACATTGGAGAAGATTGGCCCAAGATTTCTCATGTGCCACATGTTTCCTTTGAATTGGTCTATTGATTTCTTGATATATAATATATGCGAACAAGGTGGGTCCTCTCATGTGTTTGTTCTTTACTAATATTATTCCTAGTTTCTTTCTTCAACTGTCTCAGTATTTCTTTCTTTTCCTCTATTTGTTTGTTTTCTTGTGTCTAGGTACTTATTGGGTTGTGTTTTATTTAGTTTGGATTGTGTCATGCTTAGAATAATTTGATTTTATTTTATTCAAGTTGTGGGGTGGACGACCAAAAACAAAAGAATCATCTTTGTAAATAATAGCTGTGGACATGAGTGGTGTGGTGTGCACAACGACTTCGTTTACTTTCTTTGTAGAGAGATTCACTATTATACCCAATATAGGAGCCCAAATTATAAAAAAACTCTATATCAAATGAACTTCAAAAACACACTCAAAGCCCATTTACAACATAACAAAAAGGCTTTTAACTTCTTTTAAATTACAAAATTGCCATTGATTTCTTAAAACAAACTCAACCCCAGAACTTCATTAAAAAAAAAAAGCCCAAAACACTGAATAGGGCATCAAAGTAATTTAGTAATCAAAATTAAATTTAATAAGGCTAGCTATAATTTTTTGGGTTTTTTTGGGGTTTGTTTATAGAAATTAAATGGTGTAGAGTTTATTTATAATATTAGTGCTAAGAATAGGTATATGACTAAATATCTGTTCCTTGTATCGCTTGCTAATTCCAGTATTGTATACATGCAATGTGATGATTTCATTCATACATAACATCTTAATATTATGATAATCTTTATTTGTTTATTTATTTATTGTTATGATGTGTCTCCTCAGGTACATCAAAAGTTTTGGTGGCATTATGGCTTTACATGTGAAAACAAGAATACAATCATGTTGGCACTGATTATTAAATTTTACTCTTTTGTTTGGTTTGGATTGTATCATTGGTGATCAATTTGTTCTTATTTAACTTTTAGACCACCAAAATTAAAACAATCTTCTTTGATAGTATTTCTTTGTGCCTCCCATTCACCCCGTAACGCAGAGCACAACAATTTAATGTATTCCTGCACACACACACAAAAAAAAAAAACCTTTAAATTTAATTTAAAAGTGTTGCCTTAATTATATTTCCGCTGGCACAACAATTTTTGTGATTCTACACTATAAATTTAATTTATAAACTGTGTCACAACCAAAATTAAAAATTAAAAATAAGTGTCAATTTCACTTTTTGGTCCTCCAAGTACAGCTTGGTTTAAAAGCAAAATAAATCAAAAGATTTCATTGCTACAGCCCTACAATCAACATTTCAAATTTTGGCATACTTGATGAGAAGGCCCTGATAAATAATAACTTTGTATAACATTATAATGTTATTTATGCTCCCATTTCTCCAAGAACATAATATAATTAATTTTTTTGCATTATCTTAGATGTTGGGCATGTCGACTCTACATCTTAAACTAACATAAACTCTCTCTTTCTCAAAGTAATATAAAATTCTGTAATGGCCAAACTAAAAATAAAAATAAAAAAAGTAATTAATGAACCTTTTTTTCTGGGTCCTGTGCCTGTGGTGAACAAAATTGAAGTAAAATGTATATGTTCCCCACACCACATGGTATTTATAGCATTTATATGTTCCAAGTTAGTAAACATGCGCCTAAACCACAGTAAAATAGTATCCCCGACTTTTCATAGAGAGTCTACTCCCTGCCTAGGCTTAGGGTTTTTTCTCCTAGTTTTCTTCTAGGTTTTCTTGGCAGCTACTTGTTTGCCGTTTGGGTTGGTTTTTGAAACTGGTTATCTATGATGGATAACATGGATTTTATGGCTGCGAAGGAAAATGTGGAGGAAGTGGTCTGTTCTTTTCATAAGGTGTTATCGTTAACAAATGAATAACAAGATGGCCTTCAAATCGAACCAGATGATATGACAACGATGAACGAGCGGCTCCATCTCTGTTATGATACTTACTTATCAAGGTTTCAACCATGAGGCTTTCAAACAAACCATGTTAAGGGCCAGGGGGTACAATGCGAGAGGTGGGTGTGAAGGACCTGCAAGATAATCTTTTCTTATTCACATTCACAACTATGCGTGATAAGGAGATGGTGATACGAGGGGGACCTTGGAATTTTGATAAAAACCTGGTCTTACTAGAAACACCAGATGGTAATAGAGCACCAAACAGAATGGTTCTTCAGAATGCTGATTTTTGGGTTCAAGTGCACAATCTTCCGTTAAATAGAATGACTGCTATGACAGGGTGCTAGATTGGAAATAGGTTAGGTCAATGCATTGATGTGATGGAAGGAGCAGACGGTGAATGTTTGGGTAGGTATTTTCATTATTAGGGTTCGGTTGGATGTGACCAAACCTCTTCGCAGAGTGATGAAGCTGCGATTTGACCACTCTTTAGAGGCAATGATTGAGTTCAAATATGAACGACTACCTGATTTTTGTTATGTTTGTGGGAGGATTGGCCATGTAGTCAAGGAGTGCAAATTTGTGAGTGCCATAGAGAAGGAAGCAAAAGAAAAGCCTTATGTTCCTGGTTACATTCGAAGTTTGAGGTGGGGAGGGGGAGAACTATTAGTCCAAGGAAGCAGGAGGAAGAGAGGAATAGTCGACGATCTTTTGGGAATAAAGAAGGAGATTGTCTAGGAGTGGGTGGGGATAGGGGGTCTAGAGGTGGGCCACATGGGAATTATTTTAAACATAAGGAACATGGTACTGGTGGTTCAATTACAATTGAGGATGATTTAGTTGACAATGCATCTTTGGCAAACAAACTAAAGTCTAAAAGGGGGGTGGTGAAGGGGGGAGTAAATTCACAATCAGTGAAGGAGAATTCCTTGGCTAAGAAATTTGAGGAGGCTGCTCGCTGCCGAAAAGCGGAAGAATACGAAATTCAACGAGCATTGCACCAGGTAGCTTGGGAGACAGCACAAGCAGTAGCTGCTGATGCGCCATCTACCAAGCCTAACATTCTGAGTGATCAGAAAAATAGAAGAGGGGGGTGATATGGAAAGTAAGATAGATGGAGCTGTGTTGATAAATCAAACAGACACTTAAAACGGTAAAGTCGGGTCCCTTCCCAAAAACAATGTTAAGACAGTTGGCAGCTTGTTTTCATAAGATGTTGGGCAGCTTATGAAATAATGAGGACACTATTGTAGAAGGAGAAGCATAAGCTGATGCAGAGAAGGAATTGAAAAGTGTACCTGAGAAAGTGGAGTTAGCAGATATGGCAAATAAAGAGGAACAATCTGCACTTATGCAAATTGACAATGTCAGAAGTTTTGAAACGAGGGGAAAGGAATTGGTTAAAGCAGGTGGAGGGAGATGGAAGGCACAATTGGTGAAACCGATTGGAAAAAATACAGGTAGTGGGCTTGAAAACAATGTGGGAAAGGAGAGGAGAAAAAGAAAATGTGATGAATGTTGCGTCGATTCAACTGCACCAAAATGGATTCAGCTGCATCCTCAACTTGTGATACTCGCAAGTGCACGAGCCGTTCGGTAGTATAGCATATGTAAGTGTGAGGTCGATCCCACGAGGATTGATGATAAATTGATTCAATTTGATTTCCCTGTACAAAATAGAAATGAAAACAAGGTTTAAATATGATTGTGAAAACTACAAAGATTAAAAACAAGAAAGAAAGAAAATAACTAACTCAAGCAAATAAGTTCCCAAGTTCAATTTAGATTAACGAATTGATTCTAGCTAAAGTATGATTAAGCCATAGTATTTTGAACGATCTGTAAAACCTCAAAATCGATCTACAATACATACATAAACAGATAGAGCACGAAGAGTAGATGAAGTTTCATATCTCACTTGACGAAAATGGTGGCAGGAGTCTTCAAAAACGGTGTCGGAAACTTCGAAAATCATTTGAACTTCCAGTCGTTCCTATTTAATTTCCTTGGCTTTTTTAGCTGAAAAATGGGTGGGTTAGATAGAGTACATCGATACGAAACTTTTGCAACTAATTTCACTCAAATCATTTTTGGCCAACGGTTTCGGCTCCGTTCCGGCTAGTTTTTGGCCATGGTCCAATAACAAAAAGTGTTCCCCTTGTTAGTCTAAACGTATTGGTATAGGTATTGTATGGTGTTTCGAGAATTTTCCGTCGCCGAAATTTTCTCAAGCCACCCACGCGCTGCTGGCACGTGTGGCGGCTCGTGGACCATGTTGTGGTTGCCCATTATGTTCTAAAATTTTCCCCATGTCCTCCCGAGCACGCCGGTATGCTCGGATTCGAATTTGGTTATCGTATGACAGTCGAACGGATTTACGCATATTAGGCGATATCCGGGTTTGATATGTTCGGACCGTTGGATCTGCTCTAATTCCAAGTATTTTATTCTCTGTACCTCTAGGATTGTGTAGGAACTCACGGATCGAGAATTGGAGTTCTGGATAATCCAAATCAATGATTCTAGGGTTAGGTAAACTAGTGACCATCCGATCGTGCGATCGAGAGCGATCCGACCGCTCGATCGAGAGCGATCCGACCGCTCGATCGAGACCAAACTTGGAGAATGTGCTTAGTACACTTTGTTGAACCCGTAGGAACTTTCAGATCCGAAATCGGAGGTCTTGGGCCCTGCAGGCCCAATTGACCAATATGGGAAGTTTGACCCCTCGGTTGACCGTGAGTCTTTTTAGGTAGTTTCACCCTTCGAAAAGTACTAGAATAACCTTGTAAACGGGTCTTTATTGTTATTTGAGTTATTTTGGTTATGTTGGGATTATGAGATTGTTTTATAGTATTTTATTGAATTATTGGATATTATTTTGATAATTGAAGTTTGTGAAATATTTGAAGTTGTGGAATATATGATTATCACAGATACTTGATTCATTTTGTGAAAGCGAGTCTTGGGACTCAACTGTGATTATTAAGAAGTGAGTGGATATTGTTTTAAATGAGCATTACTTTTCCAATATGGAATTGCATGCATAAATGAGATTTGATATATGTTTTGGCTATGATTTTATCGGAATGGTTTTTCCAGGGATTATTATTGTTGTTATTATTATCATTAAAGTATATGGATTGGGTGATATTGGGTTGTTTATGAAAGTCTATTGTTTTAATTGTGGAATATAATATTTTATGGAAATTATGTGTAAACAAGTTTTGATTATTATTTGAATTATTTTGGGGTCTTTATAGAATTTATGCTTTTGTGAGTCTATTTTTTTTATATACTATGAATAAATAATTGGGTGCATTGAAATATTGAGAATCTCACTATCATACGTACCTTCCCTATTTATTATACCACATATGGCGTTAGATTTTCCGGCGTGTGGGCTTACTTGGTTGTTAGTACTTTATCACACGCAGCGTTGGATTTTCCGGCGTGTGGTAAAGCAGTCTGCGTGTGTAGGTTTGATTTGGTTTACCCACACGTGGCGTTGGATTTTCTGGTGTGTGGGCTCACTTGGTTGATAATACTTTATCACACGTGGCGTTGGATTTTTCCGGTGTGTGGTAAAGGATCCGGACACTTTGGTTACTGTTACTTTACTACGCATGGCGTTGGACTCTCCAACGTGTAGTAAAGTAACGGGGAGAGGGAAAATGATTATTATACCATATCGGAAAAAAGATTAATGTTTAAAAGAATTATGCTTAGCATATGTGAATTGTTAAAGGGAAAGGGTTGTTGAGTTATGAGTCTTAAGAACGGAGTGAGTAAAGAAAAATGGGTTTGTGTTCATGGGCGGAGATATTGTGATTTTAATAAAAGGGAAAAGATGATTCTAGAATTAACTTGTTGGTATTACTAAAAATAATTGTATGTTATTTGAATCGTGATTGTTGATATAAGAACTACGTGTGGCTTGATCCATCACCAAGGGATACGTAGGTAGCCTGGGGTTTCACCTAGGTGAAGCCGCGAATTAAACTATTACTTTTGTTGAGTTTGACTTTGAATATGTCGGTGGGCTTGAAGCCTAGTTGAGGTGAGATTAAATGCTTGATTATATTTCAGTTTTACTGAATGGTTATGGTTAAAATGTGTTTGTGGTTATGACGGGTCTGAAACTCGTTTGGATTGATGATTGATTATGGCCTGAGTCTTTAGAATTTCTTGCGATTGTACATAAATGGTTTTAATTGCATGCTTTGACATCGTTTTACAAACGGTGGGGCAAGTTTGTGGAATCTTTGTTTTAATTCTGTTACTATTTTCTGTTTTGCGCCCTCAGGCAGTAACTTGATCTGAGCCAAGCAACCGAGCCAAGAATTGTACTTTCACGCCCAGAACTTCTATAGGGCATTTCTATTTGTTTAATTTCCGTTGAACTTCATTCCGGTTGTAAACTGAAGTCTTCCTTAGAATTGCTCTGTTATTGCCCATGTGGGGTTGGACTTAAGGCCGGAGGCCTATTTGGTAAACTGTGTGCTTTTACATTGTGCGTGCTGCCAGTTGGACTATTATTACTGTGTTTCGACATGTTGAAATTTTGGAAAAAGTCCGTTTTTCAGGGGAGACTCTGCCGAAATGTCGGTAGAAGCCTCGACCATCTTTTCCTTTGTTTTAGGGGAAGAGGATATTTGAAATTAGTAAATGGGCCCGACATCGGTTGGATGTTGGAAAAACTACAGTGTTCATCACGAATTCCGAGGAATTCGGGGCGGGTCCTATCAATACCATCCTCGAAAATCAACATTAGAGTACACAGAATTTCGGATAAAGTAATCTTACAAAAGATTCTTACCTCGAGACTGCCTATGTCTGTCCACGTTCGGGCCACGATCGACTTGTGAACCACGATGGTGGCCTTGCCTTGACAGATCGAGCATACCCACTGCCATGGCAACTTGTTCATCATCTTCTTGCTGCTCCCTTTTTTCTTCAGCTCGTCTACGCCTTCTTTCTTTAATTTCTCGCTCTTGCTTCTCCAAGCATATCCTCATGTCTAACATTGAGAGTGGACTATGAATTCTAAAATATGAGAAATGAAAGGATAGAGAAGATATGGTGTGAGAGGTATGAGTTGAGCCTCTGGTTTTATAAAGAGATTTAGAAGATAGAGATGACATGTGACACGATTTTAAAGGGTGAAAATCTTATCTGAAATCTGATATTTGTATTTTATAATAAATATCGACACGTGGCACCCGAGAATCTTATCCTAAAATCTTATCTGAAATTTGAGATTTGTGTTTTATAAAAAATATCGACACGTGGAAACCGAGAATCTTATCCGAAAATTTTATCCAAAAAATTCATTCGAATTATGAGATATGAATTTTATAATAAAATATTGACACATGGGAACCAAAAATCGTATTCAAAAATCTTCTCCAAATTAATTGTTTAGGTATTAAAAAAAAAAAAAAAACTAAAAGTGAATAGTATTTGCCCTTTGTCATGGCAATGGGTGGAATACACCTTGTCTTTTGCAAGGGCTGCCACTATTCACTTGAATAGTAACATCCCTTGCCTTGCCCTTGCCCTTTGCCATGGCAAATAGGTGGAAGCATCACTACCACTACCACCACATGATTCGTACATAACACTTTTAATATCCTGTCTATTTTAGTCATTATTCACAGTTACAACAATTTTATATTAAAATTTACTAAACAGTTTTGACATTGCTTTTTGTATTAACAGCACTTTAAAAATATTGTTTACCAAACATGGAGCTGCTTTACTTTACAGCTACTTATTTTCAAAGCACAACAAAAGCAACTTTTTTTAAAAGTGACAGCAATCCCAAACCGTGCCTAAGTCTGTGTGGATGTGGTGAAGTTTATAATTTGAGATAGACTAATTTTACTTAGGGTGATTTTATTGGCACCCCATTATTTGCTCTTTGCACCACATACTAATTTTAAACATGAATAACCTATTTTACCCTTGTACATAATTACCGTTAAGGACAAAAAAAATTAAAAATTAAAAATAAAATTGCTCACTACACCCCACATATGTTCCTACAACCCTAGTTTGACTTTTTTTTTTTTTTTTTCTGAAACCATCATGTTCCTACAACTCTAACGAGATTTATACGTTTATATTGGTGAAAAAAATATCTTGTATTTATTCATGAAGGGTGAGATTGAAGTTAGAGAGGCTTCGAATGAGGTATGAGTTTATTTTTTGGCGTGTTGCAAGTTTAGTATTTCATGATGGTCGCTGGTTGCGTTCAGCACATCAGTACCGAATGCGATAGGTAAATTCGGTGGGATACCACCGAAACGTTGCACTTATTTCGGTCGTGTTTGACCGATAATGAACTTAATATTCAGTAGAGATCCACCGTAATATGGAACGTTGTTCAGTGGTTTATTACCGAAATTTTACCTGCGTTTCAGTGGCAACAAACCGAATTTTTTTTTTCAGTAACTTATTGTCCACCACAAATTTAATACAAGCTATTTTGATCTTACTCCCATTAAAGGAACAAAAACAAGGTGACGCCCCTACTGAAGGCAACCATGTGGGAACAGAATGTGTACTGGACTATAGTGATCAATTCACAACTTATTCGGTAATTATTTTGAATTTTTTTTTGTCTGAAATCATTTTTAGTATCATTAATGTGGCATTAATGTTTCAAATTTTATCTTTAAATAACATGAGTTTTATGTGTAGATATTCAATGGTAAAGATGCATTACTTAGATGGGCTCGTGCACAAGGAAAATGAATAATATTGTCTCGCGAAAACCAATAACTAATATATTGTTTTATTTTCAGCTCTATAAGCCTCATGAAAAACCAATCATCGTTCGATACATATATGCATATAGAGAAATTCCTTGAGGGTATTAGGAAATATATCACTCACCAGACTGAAGTTCTTCCGGATGATAACTGTGGATATAGAATCATAGCTATGGCAATGGGATCTTGTCATAATGAATGGCGTAGGGTACGCAAGGATTTGTTGCAACAATTACATGATATGTCTTCTGTTTTTAAGAAGTGTATTCAGGAATATAAACGGTACAACGAGATTGAGCAAGCGCTAAATTATTTTGGTGATGAATTTGCACCATTCTTTTGTTGGATGACCATGCCCGATATGGGGCATATTATTGCCACATGTTATAAAAGTGGTTTTAATCCTTCTAAGCATGCGTCAATGCCTTACATTTCTTCCTTTTCAGTTCAATCAAGCGAAACCAAGCTACGTGAGATTGCTATTGGTTTTGTTGACGATGATCACTATGTCCAGGTATGCATTTATTTGTTTACGCTACATAGTTTAACTTTATATGCTATGCGTATATGAATGAATTCTTGTCTTGTAGGTTCATTTGTCTCCAAATCATCATATTCCACCAGTTTCTAGAATGTGGCATGAACAAAGTGACATATGCAATGTAACACATTTGCACTACAAGCTTAAGTGAGCCCAAGCCACTCAAATGCCCGGGGCTTGCTTGAGTGGGTTGTGGTATGGTAACAAGTTATCATGGGGCCCATCGATTGGGTCGAGAAATGGAAGTCTCGGGTCGCTTGGGGGCCTCGGGACTCAAGCCCATTTTTTAGGCCCAAACATGGGTAAGCACAAGAGAGAAAGTAACCCATTGCCTCAACTAGAATAGCCCAACCAAAATAGCCCCATTGCTCCAACTAGAATAGCCCAACCAAAATAAGCCTATTGCCCCAATTAGAATAAACCAACTAAAAGGCCCAACACCTGATCAAAATATCACATCCATTGGATGAATCATGTGGTGGACTTAAAAAGCCTATGAAATTAGAATAAAAAGGCAGCATCAGACCTAGCACTCAGTTTGAAGACAAAACCACAAAGGAACGTTGGAAGTCCACACGTGAAGGGGCTGCTGGGAGGCTTGGGAGCAAGTTCCAAACAAAAATCCTTCAAGGAACCAAAGGATATTAGCACGCAAGGAGGGATGCCATCTCTTAAACCAGCAGGCGCACCCACTTTCTTTCCTTCATCAGATTTGGCCATAGAAGGGGGAAGAAAGAGGAGAAAGAAGATGGGTGAAAAGGGGAAGCTCCCTTCTGAGGCAGCTGCTGGAAGAAGCTTGGAGCACCCAAAACCTTTGATTTTGTGGGATTGGACAAGAGCTGACCTTGCCACCATGAAGTAAGTCAGGAAAGAGGAGAAGAAAGAAGGAGGAAAGCTTAGCTAGATTGGGAAGAAACCATTAGGGTTTCTTGGAGAAGAACAAACCCCAGCAACTATAAATAGGTCATCTTCTACCCAACACAACACACACTTCAGAGAGCAAGCTTCCTCTCCCTCACCTGCAAACTTAGTAATTTTCGTGCTTTTTGGGTCTATTAATCTTATCTCCCCCATTTTTCCTTTCTGGCAGGCTGCTCAGAGTCACTGTCAAGCTGCCGGAAGATATACTCAAGCCACCCATTCCTCTCCTTTCCCTCATTCTCAGCCAAACCTCTCTACTAATTCTTCATTTCCTACCTCAATACCTATTTTCCCCTAAGAATACTCAGTTTTCTCTCAAGTGCTAAACCCATGCTAATTTTGCTCCCATGCCATAATCTTCTCATGCAAAGCTAGAAGATTTATCTGTAATTTGTTGTTATTTTTATTGGTGAAGATAACCAAAATACTTCTTAAGGCCTTGCTGCCCTTTCGAAGCATTTAGGGTCTTAATTTTCGAACTCAGACACAAAGGGGCAATTTCACACATCTGCTCATCTTTTACAGCAGCCCAAGCCCATTCGTCTGGCTGCTGGAACAAAAAGACCCCCACATAAATTGGCAACTCTGCTGGGGATTAAGCCAATATCTGAACCGATGCCTCCAAAGAAGAAGACTAAAAGTAATAACATGACTTCTCAAGAGGGGCCAGACCATGGTGATTCCGAATCAAGGCAAAATGCCTCCTTTAGAGAAGAAGGACGTGCAAGTGAGGGAGCTTTCACCCTCTCAGACCTTATTGCTGCTATCCATGCCATGGGAGAAACTCAGAAGGAGATGGCAAACACAATCAAGGAGCTGAAAAGTTCGGTCTCTAAGCCAAGCGAAGAAAATGAGAGACACCCACAAGAGGAATCTGCTGCTGCTGGAAAGGGGGCTGAACAGAAGGGACCATCTTTTGTCACCCAAGAGGATGTCATTGCTATGCTGAAAAAGAGCTGAGTAGAAGCCAAGAGGATTGGAAGTATATTCCTCAACCACCGTATCCATCAAGCTTGCTCCAGCAGCCATATCCTAAGGGCTATGAAACACCAACCTTTGTCCTCTTTGATGGGAGGAAAGGAAGCCCAAAGGAGCATGTCAACCGCTTTCTTGATGCCTTAGGACCACATGCTGGCAACCATAATCTCCGGCTCCGGGAGTTCTCGAAGAGCCTTACCGACCGTGCTTATACATGGTATACGACACTAGCACCAGGCTATGTTCATTCATGGGAGGATTTGGCTAGTAGGTTCTGTAAAAAGTATTTCCAGCATGAGGAGAGAGTCACAACTACTCAACTCAACAACACTCGCCAAAAACATGGGGAGGATCCCGTGGACTTTGTACGCAGATTCCAGGACCTAGCCTTGGACTGCTATGACGAGAAAGATGAGGAGGTGCTGGTTGAAATTTGCATCAGCAACATCGTGGCAGATTATAGAGTTTATTTGGAGAATATTGACATCAGTCAATTCTCGCGGCTGCTAGAAGCAGCAAGGAAAACGAGTATGTCAGTTAAGTTAATTGGGCAGGAAGCTTGTTGGAGTGAAGAGGAAGAAGCACACCAAACATTCGATGAGGATGACAAATCCTCTAGTGACTACAATTCACGCAAAAGAAAAGACAAAGAGATAGCTGCTATCATCACATGCTCGGATGACTTACTCGACGACGATGAGTTATGCCACCCGTGGAAGAATGATCCGAAGCCACCAGAGCCTATGTGGGAGCCTTGTGGACATATGGAGAAGGCTTACTGGTGCAAATATTCGAAACCTTCAAGTTATAACCTCCCATGGCCATTTGATGATGGATGGGATAATAGCACAGGTGATGAAGTCTTTTCGATGGACATGCCGGAAGAATGCTACTTGGGGGCTTCGTCTGTGCTGCAGGAAACAGCTGATGTAACGTTTCACAACCTAACGGAGGCCGAAACAAGTGTGATGGAGCATTATCTAGGTTTGAAGCAGGAACCCACAGCCTCACAAGTCCTCCAAAAGAATCCAAAATTCAAGTCACTCTTTGATCAACTTGGCTTTGGGCCACATGCAAAGGAAGCAACTGCTGTAGCCCTCATGAATATCTCTGCAGAGCATGGCAGCCTAGTACAACACATGCCGAATACATGCCTAAGCCACAAGCTTTCATGCTATTGCAAATCATGCACACCCCTGGGCCCTTTCATACTTCGGGGCTTAATTTGCTTGGAGTATTCATCAATGCAAAGTGGCTCAAACCGTACTACTGCTAAGTTAATTTTATGCTCTGCACTTTTGTCATTGCATTTCTTTTCATTTCGGATATAAACTCCTTCTATCTTCTCACTTGGTATTTTGGAAAATTCTTGTATGATGCACCACTATGGTAGCATGAGCTTTGCAATGAAAATGAATGAGTATTTTGAAAAAGAAAATCTGTCTCTGAAATATTACTTTATGTATCCCAAACTTACTTTGCACCAAACACTATATATATATATATATATATATATATATATATATATATATATATATATATATATATATATATATATACGTATATAAATAAATAAATAAATAATGACAATAAAAAAAAAAACACACGCTACTTAGCAGTCAAACATGCCAAGCAAAGCCACTCGGATGGGGTCCCAAGCTGTCAACAAGCATCACGCCTAAGCAAAATGACATAAGCCAAGCTATTACAAAAAGGGGGCATGCAATTGTTGAGGTGCTAGAACAATGGAACCATTGTACTCTCTCAATAAGCAATTCAAAACATCTGGAATTTTGGTGAAAACCATGCACACTAGTCTGGCCCTTTCAAGGCATGACAAGAAGGTGTTCTTCAGACCTAATAATTGGACAAGTCATGCAAAGGAAATTTAGGAATTCGGCTCCCACCAAAATTTTGATAGCGTAGGCCTTGTTTTTAAGGATATCCAACCTGTCAGAAGATCTCCAGAAATTCACAAGAACAGATTTTCCAAATGAGCAATGGATATATATATGCGAGATACACGGATTACAATATCCCTCCAGCATTCAGAAATTAATACAAGTTCCAATGGTTCAATATTACATTGCAAAGTCATAAACGACATAGTCGTTAGAATGTTCAAAAAATAAAAAAAAAAATAAAAAAGCTACAACCAAAATGAGATAAAGCTACACATGCTAGAGACCCACGGGTCCTATAGTCTCAAAATGGGCAGAACCATGCGCCAAGATGATCGATCACCAAACCAAGGAGGGACAACCTGCAAAAAGGAAGAAGGCATGCGTCAAGGCTAGGTGATGCTGGAAGGCATAGCCCAATAAATAAAAAAATAAAAAAAGAGGGGTTATATACCTTAAAGCTATGGAAATTGCCCAAAAAGAACGGAAGAAGCCCCATGAGACGACCTGGCTGCTGCTTCCGCCACGCACTCTGCCCCATCGACAGAGACGCCTCTCGTAAGGAGAAGATCATGCAATTCCTGGCGTTGAGCCTCTAATTCTTGTTGTTTAAGGCTTAAAGCATCAGCCGCAGTCTTCACTTCATCTGAACCTGGTATCAACCCCATGCCATGAAGAGCTCACGCCCTTAGGTACGGCACGTGCCAGATTCCTCACCAAGTTGAGGAGAAAATCCACATGAAATCCTAGAGTCATAGCCTCGCAGATGGCGTCTCGCCAACATAGGAGCTTATGGTCTGTGATATCCATGAGCTGCATGGTGTCTATTCCGTGAAGTACCAAGCCAAGAGCCCGGAGGGCAGCGCTCCTGGAAAAGGAAGAAGTGATGCCCGTAATGTCCATAAAACCTCCGTACTTGTCCATGAATTTCTGCAAAATCACAACCGTCTCCGGATATACAATGGCACCTTGGAACATTGCATATTCGTCAAATCTATGACAAAGCGGAAGAAGCTCATCAATAGATCGGAGGATCTTGGCCCCGCCATCGAAGAAAGCTTTGAACGCCATAAAGGAAGTTTCCCAATCTTGCCAAGACATGCTTTTCTCCAATAAGCGCTCTATGGCAGAAATTTTTGTGAAAATAGCACCAATCTGATGGCCCTCACCAGGGATGTCACCACAGGAAGGTGCTGCTGGAAGGACTGGAGTGGTGCCAGCAGCTATGTCAACAAGGACTGAAGCAGAAACTGATGCTGCTGGAAGGTCTGGAGTGGTGCTAGCAGCTATGTCGAGGAGGGTTGAAGTAGGAATCGTTGCTGCTGGAAGAGGCGGAGTAACAACGATAGTGGCATCAATCGGATGAGTAAAGGGTGCGCCTTCTGCGCCTTGTGAAGCGCCCTCAACCTGAGAAAAGAAAGAAAAGTAAGTCTAAGTCATGAGTGACCTAAGAGGAGGCTAAGCTGAGACATAGAAAATGGAGAGCAAGGGATGGGTACCTCGTCAGCAGTCTGCGTAGTATCAACAGCAGGAAGGCTAGGGCCAACCTATGAGAAAGTATCAGCATCTGGGTAGGTGCCCTCATCACGGCTGTAATATTGGTCCTCGTCAAGATCCTCATCCGTGCCACTCGTGCTGCAAATGCCCTCTTGCTCATGGGCACTAATCCCAGTTTTGACAGCTTCCTCATCTTCGTCACTTCCGTCATCAACTGCCACTACTACCTTAGGCCCCGAGCTTTCGCTCCTACCTTTGCGGGCATCGGCGAATCTTGTTTGAAATATGCACATGCTTCGGTGCTTTGGAATTACGAGAGCCTCCTTGCCTTTGCTTTTGATTTGGGAAGTACCTAAAAAGAAAGGGGGAAATAATTTTTTCAGCACATGCTAAATATGCGCCAAGCATGGCAGGTCGAGTTTTTCCAAGTAAACATGCAAATTAAAATTCAAGCTCATGACAGGCAAAAGTATCACTTTGTGATCAGCAGGTGTGACGAGTAAATCCTCTCTCAAAAAGAAACAAGCATCACAAGACATGCCTTCTGTCAATCTCTATTTCCAGCAGCGACAAAAAAATAAACAAATGCATACACCATCAAACAAGCATGTGTTCGCAAAGAGGGTAAGCCTAGGCCAAGCACCAGTCTATACTTATGCTTAAGACGCTTAAATTCGCAGAATTGCTCACCAAGAGACTGATACGGGAGGCTAAGTGCTTAAGTTGGGAAGTCGGAGCACTCAGAGATCCCAGCAGCAAGAAATATGAGGCAAAACTTCCAGCACCTACCCCTACGTGTATCAGAGACGTAGCCACCTGCACCAAAAAGAAAAGGGAACACATCGTTCGAATTTCAGCTATCCCAAAAACACAAAGGAGACCAGCACAAGAAAAGAAAGATGGAAAAGGGGAATGAAGAAACAAGAAGAAGAAGGAGGAACTCACCAACAAAATTCGGCGCCCTTCCAGTAGCTCGTGAAAAGGGCAAACCAGAGAAAAGAGAATTCCAGAAGATTGGTGTGAACCCTTCCTTGCTAACACCCACGCCGTAAGAACCCACGTTGCTGCAATAACAAAATAGGTCAAAGAGGGTTTGGTGCTTGACTACCAAAACCAAAAGGAATACGTGTGGGTACGAACAAACCAACGAAATTCCCCAATCAATCTAAGAAGAAACAAGGAAAAAAGCGTACCTTGTTAATATCCCAAAGAATAGCCTCAGATGTGGCAGAAAAAGGAGAGAAATTCGGGATTTTTCGAAGGAACATCCGTACAACAAAACCTCTTCCAGCGGCGGCGAATGGACCTCTTCGAACGAGGGAGGAGCGGCGAAGTTGAGTCTGACTTGGGCTCTTTCCCTGCGGCTGGAATTGGGTGGTCTCCATCTGATTCCGCTCTCTTACTCGAGTTGAGTTCGTGGGAAAACGAAGGGGAACGAAGAAGAACGAAGAAAAAGTAACGAAGGAGGTTTTTTGGGTCTGGTGCAAGAAACGAGGAAGTAAAGGGAAAAAGAAATACAAAAGGGGATATATGGAATAAAATAATAGCAAAAAAAAAAAGAGGGAAGAGAGCAGTTGGCATTGGGAAACTGCAAGCAACTGTTGGGTTTCAAGGCACGCCGTCATTCTTGCACGCGGGAAAGAAAAGAAGCTTTCTATGATTACAAACCTGATTTTTCGGGTTGGGTTTAATTATCAGGCACATTCCAGCACCTGCCCATGGCCCTTATAATTAAGGGGGCTAATGTTGAGGCCCAAAAAATCCATGGTTGGGCCAGGATAAATTCCTAGCCCAAAGCGATATATTATTGGGAAAAGACTCGATTTGGAGCGCGCAAAAATCTGCAATGCACGAGTTATACTTCGCATGCCATGCCAAATAAAATCCATCATGCTAGGAACTAAGATTAAAATTATAAAAACGTATTTGGCTCTGCGAATCCATGCTTACTATCTTATCAAGCGTCATAATTAAAAGCATGCCAAGCAACACGCCATGCCAAGTGGGGAAATCATTATTTCACACCCAATTGCACTACAAGCTTAAGTGGGCCCAAGCCACTCAAATGACCGGGGCTTGCTTGAGTGGGTTGTGGTATGAATGGTAACAAGTTATCATGGGGCCCATCGATTGGGTCGAGAAATGGAAGTCTCGAGTCGCTTGGGGGCCTCGGGACTCAAGCCCATTTTTTAGGCCCAAACGTGGGTAAGCACAAGAGAGAAAGTAACCCATTGCCTCAACTAGAATAGCCCAACCAAAATAGCCCCATTGCTCCAACTAGAATAGCCCAACCAAAATAAGCCCATTGCCCCAATTAGAATAAACCAACTAAAAGGCCCAACACTTGATCAAAATATCACATCCATTGGATGAATCATGTGGTGGACTTAAAAAGCCTATGAAATTAGAATAAAAAGGAAACATCAGACCTAGCACTCAGTTTGAAGACAAAACCACAAAGGAACGTTGGAAGTCCACACATGAAGGGGCTGCTGGGAGGCTTGGGAGCAAGTTCCAAGCAAAAATCCTTCAAGGAACCAAAGGATATTAGCACGCAAGGAGGGATGCCATCTCTTAAACTAGCAGGCGCACCCACTTTCTTTCCTTCATCAGATTTGGCCATGAAAGGGGGAAGAAAGAGGAGAAAGAAGATGGGTGAAAAGGGGAAGCTCCCTTCTGAGGCAGCCGCTGGAAGAAGCTTGGAGCACCCAAAACCTCTGATTTTGTGGGATTGGACAAGAGCTGACCTTGCCACCATGAAGTAAGTCAGGAAAGAGGAGAAGAAAGAAGGAGGAAAGCTTAGTTAGATTGGGAAGAAACCATTAGGGTTTCTTGGAGAAGAACAAACCCCAGCAACTATAAATAGGGCCTCTTCTACCCAACACAACACACACTTCAAAGAGCAAGCTTCCTCTCCCTCACTGCAAACTTAGTAATTTTCGTGCTTTTTGGGTCTATTACTCTTATCTCCCCCATTTTTCCCTTCTGGCAGGCAGCTTAGAGTCACTGCCAAGCTGCCGGAAGATATACTCAAGCCACCCATTCCTCTCTTTTCTCTCATTCTCAGCCAAACCTCTCTGCTAATTCTTCATTTCCTACCTCAATACCTATTTTCCCCTAAGAATACTCAGTTTTCTCTCAAGTGCTAAACCCATGCTAATTTTGTTCCCATGCCATAATCTTCTCATGCAAAGCTAGAAGATTTATCTGTAACTTGTTGTTATTTTTATTGGTGAAGATAACCAAAATACTTCCTAAGGCCTTGCTACCCTTTCGAAGCATTTTGGGGCTTAATTTTCGAACTCAGACACAAAGGGGCAATTTCACACATCTGCTCATCCTTTACAGCAGCCCAAGCCCATTCGTCTAGCTGCTGGAACAAAAAGACCCCCACATCTATCAGGTCGAGATGATGAAGCCTCAGTAGTACCTCTGCGAGTCCTCTTCATATCTAAAAAAAATAATATTAAATACACATTCAATAACGAATTCAGTAGATGATCACTAAAAAATGGAAACAAATTCGGTGGACTATCACTGAAAAAAGAAAATATATTCGGTGGACTTCCACTGAAAAACCTAAATACATCCAGGTTGGAATCTCCTGAAAAATAGAAACAAATTCGGTGGACTACCACCGAAAAAAGGTAATGATTTCGGTGGTAACCCTCTGAAGGTAAAGGTACAGATCAGGTTCAAATTCGGTGGACTACCACTGAAGCAATGTAACCATTTCGGTGATAATCCACCGAAACTAAAATCCAGTTTCATAAAACCAGGTTCGAACCATACACCCATAACGTTGAAATCAAAAATTAAAATCAAACTTTGGCTTTTCAAAAGTGAAATCAAACCTAGGCTTAATCAACACTTAGAAACGTAAATATAGAAATCAAAATTGAAATCAAACCTTGGCTCTTCGAAGGATTTGTGAAAACTTGAAAGATTGGTGATGGATGCTTGAGATGGTTGAGGCAATGGTGGTTTGCGACGGGGTGAGGCGTTTGGGGTTGGCTGTGGGGTGTGATGGCTCTATTTCATAGATGGGTTGTGCAATGGGTTCGGGTTTGCAGAGATGGGTTGTGCAATGGGGTTCGGTGGTTTGCAGAGATGGGTTGTGAGATGGCTCTGTTTCAAAGGGGCTGGGGTGTGCGGTGGAGCTTGTTGTAAATCTAATGGGGTGTGTCTGCAAGAGTAGGGAATTTTCGATGGGGTGGGGCTTGATATCATATGGGGTGTGTCTGAAAGGGAAGGGGGTTTTCGATGGGTGGTGTATGATATGGGATGAGGTTTACACAGTAAGTTAGGAAATGGGGTTCATGAGGGTAATTTAGGAAAAAAATGGGGTAATTTGAAATTTTATTAAAATTCAGTGGGGTATACAAAAATTATGGGGTGTAAAGAGCTAATAATGGGGTTCATATAGAATTTCCCTTTTACTTAACTTCTTAGTGTTTTTAATGATTTATTTTTTTAACATGATGAATTCAAGCAATTTGGGCTCACTCTAAGCTCATACAATTACTCATTTTTTGAGTTGAAACAACCCCACTCCATGCTCAGCTTTGATGCTTCAGTCGCATTGGAAGAGAAAAAAGGCATTTGCTGCATTTACTATCAGCAAATCTTAAAACATGCCAAAATATCTTTGTTTTTTGGCCTCTTGTTCTTTACTCTTTATTTTCCACACAAAATTTTGTTTGGCATGTTCTTTCCTGGAAGGGACACCTGCATACCTCATTGTTAATTACTTCCACTTTTTGAGTTTTAATTTCGGAAATCAAAAGGGCAAAGCATGATTATTACATCTTTGTGTTGGATGCTTTGTTAGGCCTTCTTGTTGTATGGGCTCTGCCCTTTTCTTGCACGTTCTTTGTTTTGTTCGGCTATAATGCTTTGTTAGGCACCTAAAAACATCTTCTTGTTGTTTTTGTTAGGCAAAGGATCTACTAGTGTAGTGGTTTGAAGCAATTGTTCTCCCAGAAAAGGTCTTGGGTTCGAGTCCTAGCATCCGTGCAGTTTGTGTGTGTTTAGTATATTATCACTCTCAATAAAAAAAGGTCCTCACAAAAACACCTTGTTAAAATTGGCATTCCCTTCTCTACCCTCTTTTTTGCCAACGTTCTACAGCTGTGTTTGGACTTCCCAAACAGCTGAGTGGGTGGTGTTTTTCTGCATCATGCCTCTGCTTTTCTGAAAAATTTGTGCCATGTTTGGCAATGGATAGTACTAGCCTCAATCTGGTCATAATGCAATATCCCAAAACCATTTGTTGTGGTCAAAATTCAAACAATATCCAAAAACCATTTCTTTCGATCTCCACAATCTGCTATAGTAAATATATCCACAATTGTCCAATGAGTCAAATCCCAGTTTTCTACAACCCTACAAGCTTTTCTCTTTCATGTTAAGTGCTATTGTGGTTGGCAGAGCCTTCATAACTCCCTGCCACTGTAATGCACTTTAGCTGAGGTGACACAAATGCAACTAAATGAATTCAACAAAGAACAAATCCACCATAAAAATGAAGCTAAGGCAATCTCCAGATGGGGATTTAGTCCTCTAATAAATGATTTTAAAAGAAATAGTGTCAGACTATATTTTAATCGTCTCCAGCTGCAAATAACTAAATTTAATATTTTAATAGTTTTTAGTATATTATGTAAATTTATTAGTTAATTTAATTAAACTACTATTTATATCCTATTTAAAATACATTTTAGAAGATAAAAATATTATGGGATAGGATTTTTGACATCCACGTGTCAGCACGTGATTTATAGATTTATGATTAGATTTTTTCTTTTTCTAAAAAAAACTTAAAATTTAATTTAAATGGAAAAAGATGAAGGATAGTTTGTAAAATAATGAAGAGATTGTGAGAAATTATGTAAAATGATGAAATTGAGGAAGGATAATATGTAAAATGATGAAGATGTTGTGAGAAATTATGTAAGAATGAGGTTGGTATTTATACAAAAAAAAATTAGAATTTTTTTTCGATTTTAAAAAACGCTAGCTAACGTCACCTAACGTCTAGGTGACGTCAACTGGTCCCCATCCAATTATTTAGCCCGGGCTGGGCAAAGAGCCACATGTGGGCCCTTATTTTAGGACTTGGCCCTTTGTGTAGCCCTCCTTGTTTTTGTAGCCCTTTGTGTAGCTCACTCTTGGAGATGAATTTTGGGCTATATTTGAGGATAGAGCCCTCACTTGGAGATTGCCTAAAGGTCTTCATTTTAAACATACATCTCAAAGCTTTATTTTGAAGTGCTACCTACAATGGCTCCTTCTACTCGCCAGAAAATTGATCATGAAGGTCCAAACTTTTCTGCTACAACTCTCCAGTTTCTGAACATGATCCTAAACGAGACTTCTTCTAGAGACAAAAAACTTGTAAGCAAACCCAATTCTCTCTCTTTAACTATATGTATGTACTGATTTGCACTTCATATACGACTTCTTTTTTTCTTAGTCGAGGACTTTAATTAATAGAGAAGCTCTAGATTGCTTTATGAAATAACTACATGATAGGTTTTTGTTTTGTGCAGACGGTTCCAAAGACATTTCTGGACAAATATGGAGAGCATCTATCAGATCAAATACAACTTAAGTTCCCGAGTGGTTCAGAATGGAAAATCAAACTCAGAAGATGTAATGGTGTGGTGTGGTTTGAAAAGGGTTGGCCAGAGTTCTCAGAGTTTCACTCTCTTGAATATGGCAAATGCTTAGTTTTCCCGTATGAAGGGAACTCAAAATTCCACGTTTTGATATTTGATGAAAGCGGCATAGAGAGTAAAAATCCCGGATTGAAGAAACTGATGAAGAAGATGTTGACAAGTCTGTTGAAAGTTTGGAGTATTTTCCACCCTGCCCAAAAACCCAGATTGAAGAAACTGGTGTAGATGATGATGATAAGTTTGTTGAAAGTTTGGAGTACTTTCCACTGTGCCCAAAAACAAAGCACACAAATGGTTATGGTCCTCTGCCATCTCCTCTGCCACAAGAGAAAAACAGAACAAATCCCCACTCTTCATCTTCATCTTTGAGGGTTAATGTTAAAGCTGCCAACAAGTTCCTCTCAAACCACCCATTCTTCAAAGTCACTCTGGGGCCGTCCCTTCATATGGTAGGGGTCATTGACAGCAAATAATTATACAATGAAGAAACAGCAAACCGCATTGGCTTGAGACGAACATGTTGGCAGCTTTAACATTAGCCCTCAAAGATGAAGATGAAGAAGATGATGACTTGGATGAAGATGTAGAAGATGATGACTTGGATAATGTTCTTTTCTAGTTTCAGCCTTTTTATAAATTTTAGACCTCAACATGTTTTCCTTTTTCATCTAAATGAAAAAGATGAAAATGGAAATTAACCAGCTGCATGCCACAAGTAGTCCAATCTTTATATCCTTTTTATTTATTTATTTTACATGTACTCTGGTTCTATATGCACATATTTTATACATGAACATCTTAATTTGAGGAAGTTATTAATTGTAGAAAATTCCAAAGATGGTTGTGATGGAATATGTAGATTTTATGGCGGACACAATATTCCTTGAGGTTCCATGCGACGGAGAGAATTTGGTTGCAAAAGGGCTGGCCAGAATTCGGGAAATTTTACTCCCTAAAGCATGGTTGCTTGTTATTCTTCATACATGGAGGGAAACATTCCCATTTCAGAGTTCGCATTTTCAGGAGAAATACTCTAGAGATGTATATTTCAGTTCAAGTACTGATGATGAAGCTAAAGGCAATTCCAATCCAAGTAGTGAAACTGAAGATCAAGGGATGAAGCATGACATGGAAAATAGAACTCATTGTGTGTGCCTGCCTAGTAAGAATATTTTTTTGTCTTTCTTTTTCTTTGGTGACTTGTCATGGTTTTGAATCATGGGAGCCATAAACAGGTGCTGATCATGGAGGAAAGTCTACTACACTGAGATCAGAAGCTCCATTGACATTGAGAACTTTTGCAAAGACAGAACTTGAAGATTTAGCCTACTCAAAAGCTTAAAGCTTTTCAAATCTGAGAATCCATTTTTTGTGATGAAAATGCATCCATCATACTCATCAACTCACCTGGTAAGCAACCCTTAGAGGTTAGGAGAGAAATGAGCTGGGCACAATATTTTATATATATTTAAAAAATAATAATTCTTTATATTTTTGGTTTGGTTTGGTTTGGTTTTGCTTATTTTGTGTTTTCTTATGTTTGCAGCCAATAAGTGTACCCTTTGCCAACAAACACGTCTGTGCAAGAGGTCTTTCAGATGTGACCCTACAGATCTCAAATGAGAGATCTTGGCAAGTTAAGTGCATTATCACTGTATACAATGGGAGACCAAGTACAATATTCCACAATTTTGGTTGGGAAGCATTTGTGAAGGAGAATGATTTGGAAGAAGGTGATGCCTGTATGTTTGATACATTCCAAAATGTGCTGAGCCTTATAAATCTTTTGTTTCTAGAATAGTAAAAATAAGAAGGGAGTAAAAGAAAAGGCAAATCAACATGTCAAGATTGGGTTTTCTAAATGGTTTGAGAAAGGGAAGGATCCTACTAAAATGCAGATGCATAGGATGTGCTGATCGTAAAAGTAAAAAAAACCCTAGACCAGAATACACTTTGAGTTTGAGAGTATGGTCCTCCAAGTGTGGTCCTTATTTTTTTTCAATTGTTCCGATTAGATCTTTCAATTTTTAAGTGAAGCAATGAGATCTTTTGTGCACCATAATCATGATTTTGTTTACTTGATATGGCGTCAAAGGTCAGTATAGAGCATATACCATAAAGCTTTCCTGCACCCACACCGTCCGTATTATAGTCTACATATGATATAACAAGTCCATTTTTCTGAATTTGAGCATTGAAATTGCTTACAGTGAGCTCAACTAAAATCAGGATTACTGACATTACTAACTGCAGTAGTTCAAATTCTTCGTTTTCTCAGGATATAGCAAATCATTATTGTGATGGAGGAGTGAACTACATTGCTTCAATTCGAAACATAAGAGGACGTCGGTCAAAACAAGTGAAAAGAAAAACAAGTTATTGTGGCATATTGTGATCACTAGTTCTCTTCACAGTAACAAGGAAAAGAGAAATTTGTTAGAGATGTAAATCAAGTCCAATTTATAACATATTGAATAATAAAAAATCAACCCATATTATCAAACCTGTTTATTTAATTTATAGCAAGACTTCAAAAGTGAGGCATTAAAATTTCAACTTACTGAAGCAAGTTCTTCAATGCAATTGTTCTGTTTTGCATCCTTCTCAAAAAGTTCATATGCACATCGAGCCCGTTGTTCCCAACGATCAAGTGCCTCGAGCTGATGAACACTTAATGCAGTGGCACAGGAACTCTTCAAAATCCCTTCTTCTGTACTTGAAGTGCATATAGCTGTCATGGAAGAAATAACCAGTCAGTACTTTTACAACCTATGAGGCCTAACACCATAGAAAAAGTCATGGAACATCGAAGCAAAACAATTAGCAACCAATTTATTACCGATGCAATGAGATCCAATAGTGTAAACTTCTCCTCCGGATAAAAGAGTTATCCACAGTCAATGTCTTAGATAAGACCTGCCACAAAATGAAAATAAATGAAATGTTAATTATATATATGCCAAAATTTCAAGTCAGGAACAATATAGAACATACAAAAATCAAAAAAATCAAAAACACAATTAGGCACACATAAAGAAGAATAATTTGGATGAAGCAATTCGAGTATCAGATGATAACACCTTAGCAGACCCTGTTCTTTCCCTTACTTTTAACAGGCCTTGATGGGTTCATTGAGTCATCATTATAATTATGGAATAATAACAATTATTTTCAAATTTAAAATGTTTTAGAACACAGATACAAGAATCCCAGTCATCAAGAAAATATATAAATTTCTTAAGACCAAGAATCTGATTCAGCATGGGCAAAATTCGAGAAAAAGTTCTCTTTCTTTTGTCAACATATACACACCCTTAAAGCAGCCTTTCAAAGGGATGACGATCACATATAAGCCTTCATGAGTCTAAATATTAAAATATCAAGAGGCACTTTTACATCGTTATAATTCCTCATCCAAGGATGACCTGCCAACAAAAGATTATGGTCAGTGACTCAGGAAAGTGATGGCGGAAACTTAAAACATAATAGAGATAGGGAAAACTCACTTAAAACCTGCTCTGCTGTCATTCATTTCCGAGGGTCCTTGTTCAACAAGTGATTAACAACGTCCTTTGCTTCAAGAGATAAAGAAGGCCAAAGTGCTTCATCAAAACTGGAATCAGCTTTCAACACCGCCCTGAAAAGTCCCAGACTCCATGCCCAAAATGGGCGACTACCACATAAAAGAATATATGATATTACACCTATACTCCAAGCATCAGCCTCTGTACTATAAGATCTATGTAGAACCTCAAGGGTGACGTAGCATGCGCTTCCAACAATATCATAAGCCTCTCATCTGTAAGCCAGCATGAGTATTAAAATCCCACACCAAACTCCAAAGACTGAGACATGGATAATAAGAAAGAGCTGGATTATTCAAGAAAGGAAAACCTGGTTTGGCAAAATCTGATAAGCCAAAATCAATGGCTTTCAACTGGGAATTCTCATCCTTAGCAGAATACAAAGAGTTCTGATAATAAAAATGAAAATAGAACATTAGTTTAATACAAATATAATTACTTACAGAAAGCACAATCAATATATCAAGTAGACCAAAACTTCTAGCTTTAATGATGGATATCTGACATATGTAACAAGGTATCTTGCGCAGCAATATGGAGAGACATCAGTTTTCTTGTGAGCTAGTTTTAAATTGTTAGGAGGAAACCCTACACTTCCCACATAAAACTTCTTTTGAACAAACCACAAAAGATACCATATGGACCAAGCAAATATAGTAAGACTCAAATTTTTTATTCAGTTCTTCAAAAACACCTGTTAAAGAAACAGCTGGGAACCAACTACAGCCCCAAACAGCAATGACATCAAAAGATAGCAGGCAGGGAGAGATCGATAGGATTTTCATCACGCCTAATGAACCAAACATAATGAACTGTTTAGCAAATGCACTGAGAGATATCCCATGCCACCATGATATGACACAGGCGGCTCAACATCGATCTGGTCTAAGTCTGAGCTTCCATCAAACTAGTTCAGTTGGGCAAAAGGAATGAAGCCTTTCAGCTTTAAGCCGGAACCCAGCTCAAGCAAGGGACGTTTTATGGCCACTTCTAAAATAAGAAAAATATATATATATATATAACAAATGAGAAAGATAAACTTAACCATTTGGCTTGTTCCCTAGACGTGTGACAACAATGAATTGAATGAACGAAATCACTCGGCTTATTCTTGAAAATTTAAAACCCAACTATGAATACAAACTAAGTACCTTGAATGGTATTGTGATCGGAAAGCATCCTTGATTACAACAAGAAAGACCATTACTAGGATGTCCCTAGGCAGGGGAAACCAAAAGCATCCTCAGCCACAAGGCTTGCAACACTAGAGGAGGGCGAGACCCCAAAATACAAAAACGGAAACAATAAGAGAGATCCCAAACAGGAAAGAGCATCTGCTACCACATTTTGTTCTCCATAAACATGGCAGATATTGCCCCTACAGTTTTGTCTTCTTTCCCATTTCTTGAAGAAGAAGTTCATCTTCTTGTTCCGTATAAGAGCCAAAAGTGTCACTTCCAATTGCTTCAGACTCATTTGAGCAAGCCACTATAGCACTGAAGTATTTTATCTGACAATAATCACAATCAAGGTGATTGTGCATTTCGACATGCTATTCATCATTTACTTTGCCAGCTGAAAGATTGCAATCAGCTTGAACGTTTTCCATTATTGTTTCTCCCTTAATAAGATAATGTTTACCATTATTTATCCCCCTGCAGAAGCTCTTACTCCACTATTTGGAAGGAGGCCGTCCTTAGCCATGTCACTAAGCACATTAAAAACTTCATCCATATTTCCTTCTTTATGGTTGATGTCAACAAGTAGTTTTGCAAGTTCAGCGTCAGAAAGCTGACAGCTTCTCAGTGTGTTCCCTATGACTTGACTCAATTCATTGTTCATCCCCTCTGTGAAAAGTGCTTTAACCAGCGCAATAACTGTCACAGTATGCGGAACAAATCCAGAATGCAACATTTCCTTGTACAAATTATATGCCTTCTGAATATTTCCACCCTTACAATGACCATGAATAATAACATCATAAACTGCTTTGTTAGGCTTGTGTCTCCTCTCAACCATTGTCTCAAAAACTTGGTCTGCTTCGTTCATCAAACCCTTCATACAGAATCCCTTTACAAGGGCTACCACACTCTTAAATTCACCATTAGTGCAGTTCTCTATAAGTGTATTATATGTGACACCATCAGGGACAGACTCCTCGTAGAACAACTTGAGCAGAAGCCTCTTTGCTTCCCTCGTCCGAGCTTGTTTGTTAAGTCCATTAATAAGCACACTGTAGGTAACAACATCAGGTAGGAAACCTTTTTGTATCATTTCATCATTCAACTGAAGAGCCTTATTTAAATCACCTTCCACACAATAAGCATTGATCAATGTTGTGTATGTAAATTCATCAGGAGGCATACCCATACTCAACATTTCTTTGAATAGATCACAAGCTTCAACTAGTCTTCTTTGCTGGCAGACACCTTGAATGAGTGATGAATAGGTAACAGCATCAGGTGATACACCCTTCTGCACCATCTCCAGCTTCATTCTAAATGCACTCTCCAATTCCTGATGCCGACAAAACCCAGTTATAATAGTACTATAACTTACGACATCAGGGGGCAACCCTTTCCTTGTCATATCTTGTAGGATTCCAATGGCATCTTCCATCCTCCCCAATAAGCAGTATCCATTGATAAGTGCATTGTAAGTCACAACTGAAGGTGAGAATCCATTCTCAGTCATTTCCTTCAGAACATCATAAGCTTCATTTAAGAACCCCTGTTGGGAGAATCCATCAATCAACGTAGTATACGTCCTCTGATTTGGACGAAGTCCCTTAACACGCATCTGATCGAAAAACTCCATTGCTCGATTCAAATTCTTAGCCTTACACATAGCATTAATCAATGCTGTATAAGTGACAACATTTGGAGACAAGCCATTCCTCCGCATCTCCTCTTGCAGAACAAGTGCTTGGTGAAAATTATCTTCCTTGCAATACCCACTAATAAGTGTATTACAAGTCACCTCATCAGGAACAAAACCTTTTCTTTTCATCTCCTCGAGAACCTGACTTGTCTCATTCATCCTCCCTTCTCGACACAACCCATTGATTACCGCATTATACGAAATCAAATTTGGCTCCAAACCCTTCAACGCCATCGATCTCAACAGTTCAAATGCCTGATCAATCTTCTTCAATTTGCAATATGCATCAATCAACGTATTGTAAGTAACCACATTCGGCAAACATCCATTTCTTTCCATTTCACCAAAAAAGTACAGCCCCATTTTCAAATTCCCTGCTCCACTAAAACCCCTAATCAAAATGTTGTAAGTATAAACATTCGGGGAGACCCCATTCCTAATCATCTCACTAAACACCTCCTCAGCAAATTGAACAGACCCTTTTGACCTAATTATTGCATCTAAAATTGTATTATATGAAAGCACACCAGGCATAAATCCATGAACTTTGGCTAAATGAACAATATTCAGAGCCTTATCAATGAAATTCAAGTGAGAGTAAGACTTCACCACCAAGTCAAAAACCGCCGAGCTCGAATTGCAGATATGCAAGGAGTCACTGAGGCACTGAAACACCAAATTGCCCCTGTCGTCGATGGAATTGAGAGCAACGTCCTCGGCGAGGGCTTGGGCGCTCTTGTACAGCTTGAAGCGAGTGAGGATGTGGAGGGCGAGGCACTTGCATTGGAAGGTGAAGAAACCATGGTTTCGAGCCCAACTGAGGAACTTGAGGGTTAGGGGCTGGTCGAATTGGGACTTTTGGAGTAAATAGGAGGCTGCCTCGGGGGTAAAACAGGAAGAGAGTGAATTGAGATTGTGGGGATGGCGTTTGAGGTATGTGATTGCTTTTTCTGCGAGCAGGGTGTCGGAGGGAGCACAGGCGAAGGAAGAGGGCTTGGGAATATGAGGTTTCAGTAGGGGCATTTCCGGAATTGAAGAAGTTAGAGGTTTATCAGAAGCACAACGGGAAGAGATTTCATGAAACCCAGAACTGAATGAAATTTTCAGAAATTGAAAAAGTTTGGTAGATGGCAGAAAACGTCTATAGTGCACTAGGTGCGCAATGCGCTTTTGTCTTTTATGAAGCATGTGCAACGCACATGCTAATTGATTTCTGATAAAAATTAAAGAAAACCTGCTATAACAGGTCAAGGTGATGGGTTTTTTCTCTAGTATTTTAGCGAAATCCTCACCAAAACTGTTCTCAACTTCACACAAAAGAAAAACTCTACTGCTGAACTTGGTGCGTCTGCTAGCTGGTGTTGAAGGTGGCCATCAACTCGTTGTTTCCTAAGGTTTAAAGCACTGGGTATCACTGGGTTTGAAGCTTTTTAAGGTTAGTATTGAGCAATCTCACCTACCTCTTTCTAAGCCCTAATTAACGTCACCTCTTTTTAAGTTAATTATGTTTATTGGTAAACTTTAATCTCACATATCTCTTGCTAAGCCCTTAATAACCTCACCATTTTTTAAGTTAATTTCTGTTTATGGGTAAACCTTAATCTCACCTAAGTTTTGTACCAAATTTGAATTTAATTTGTTTGGATGGGTAACCTTATTCTAAATTGTAAAATTTGCATGAAAATCAGTAGCATAGCAATTTTACCTTTTATACAGACAACAAACATTGTAATATTATAGCATGAGAATTTAGTTGGATGTATAGAAGATGATTTATTAGAGCACGAAAATACAATTGCAAGGGGTCATGCAATTCAAAGCTCCCTGTTTGGCAATTGGCATATGCGTTGACATGTTACTTTCCAATTGAGTTTGTTCGATATGACTGGAGAGAATGCAATTTCATATATGGTTCAATAAAACCAAGTTTAACAATTGGAACATGAGTTGACATGCTATTTTTTTAGTTTATTTAATGTGACTGACTAGAATTCAATTATATAGGATTCATGCAATTTGTTTCTATGATTTGGCAATTACATATGGGTTGACATGTTATGTGGTGAAGATTCCTCTATTGATTGTCAACTATTTCCTTAAGGTTTAAAGCACTGGGTTTGACGTTTTGTAAGGGTATTATTGATTAATCTCATTTTATCTCTTGATAACCCCTAACCTTTTGTAAAATTAGTATTGCGTATAACCTATGTTTTGCTAAACCCTAACCTCACCTTTTAAAGTTAATTTTTGAAACCTAACATAAATTTAATTTCTGTGGGTGGGTAACCTTATTCAAAATTGTAAAATTGTTATTAAAGTCAATAGGATGAGAACAACCATTAAAAGAGTTTCGTGATGCCTCAGAATTATATTAGATACGTAGGAGGTGATATATTGGAGCACGAATGCAATTGTCTAGGGGTAATGCAATTTCATATCACCTGGTTGGCAATTGATATATGAGACATGTTATTTTTCAATTGAGTTTATTTGATATGACTATTTTTTTTTTTTGTTTAATATGTTGTATTCTTAGATGTTCTAACTATGGAATGAGTTGAAAGATTTAAAAAATAGTGGGTGGTAACTTAATATGAATTTAATTTCATTCACATATTATTAAAAATTGTAAAATTTTCATGAACGTGGATAGCATGAGAATAAGTATTGAAATAGTTTTGGATGCCTGAGAATTGCATTGGATGTGTAGAGGGAGGTATATTGGAGCACAAATATGCAATGCCTAAGGGTCCTGCAATTTCATATCTCCTTTGGCAATTGCATATGAGTTGAAATGTTATTTTCTCATTGAGTTTGTTTGATATAATTTGACAATTTGCATATGAGTTGACATGTTATTATTTTCAATTGAGTTTATTTGATATGATAAAATGTTTTTCTTGTTTAATGCAGGTTCATCATTAATTGGAATTATAAAATGGTAAGAAAGAACAGTGATGTGCATAATAAAGGCAAAGAGCCAAAAACAACAAAAGACCAGTCAAAGACGGTGATTGGTCGTAAGAGCAGTTATTTTAATTATCTGTAAGTGTTAAACGTCTCTTCCAGTATATTAAATACTTTTTATAGGACTAACTAAATATGAATGTTTTAAATAGGAAACTAAAGGGCGATAAAATGAAGCAACAAAAAATAGTGGAGAAGGTGGATACTAAGGTGATAAATTGGCAAGAATACATTTAAATAGAGACGTTACAGCTCACAACTTATAATGAATTGATTGCATTTTATTTTTTTCTTCCTCAGACCAAGAAGGAAATCGTTGATATGTGGCAACAGTTGGATGCTACTTATAAAGCAGAGTATGAACCTAAAAAACCTTCAATGAACACCTCGAACAAGAGTTGTTTGAAGATAGCCACAAGATGCAGTCCGAAGGATCTAAATGACATTATAAATGTTTTAAGTGATGAGAAAAAAGCAGCAATTCAAGAAATGGGATTTGTTTCGTTGTTGGAAATGAAGTGCGGAAAACTATCTTATTCAATGTGTCGTTTTTTGGTTGATAAACTCAATCCTTCTGAATCATCAATTGTGCTACATGGGAAAACACTTAAGATATCTGTGAATGACTTTGTGCGCATAATGGGTGTTAAGGATGGAGGAGAGGAAGTTGACTTCACCGGATCCATGGATGAGCAACAAATTGTAAAGGTGCGAAATTCTTTTTTGGTTGGGAAGAAGCTTTTAAAGAATAATGAGTTGAAGCAGATAATTGTGGGGATAGAAGAAGCAGGTGACTTTTTCAAAGTTGGCTTTGCCATGTTTGCTCTATGCATGTTGCTATGTCCAACCACTTCTGCGTATGTGAATCTAAAATATCTGCTTCCGTTAAAAGATAGCAAGGCAATATCAAGGAAAAACTGGGCAAGTTATTCATTCAAATTTTTAATGGATAGTGTCAAGTCATTTAAGGAGAACAATCAAGTTTACATCAGTGGTTGCTTGTTATTCCTTCAATTGTTTTACCTTGATGCTATAGCTCATGGTAGCCTACTTGTGGATAGGTCTCTGTTACCACTCGCTGTGTGGGGAAAAGTAGAGACCAAAAAAATGAAGAAGTGGCTAAAGAAAAGAGGGGGCTTTGAAAGTGACAAGGTAGTTATTATCAAAGCTGAATCTGGAGGTCTCAAAGATTATGCGAAAACAATGACTCACTTTGCCGAAGAGTTAAGTTTAATAAAAAAGAATGTGGCAATTTTGGTGGCCACTGTTGCTCATATGGACGAATCACTCTCCAAGGTTATTTGTGAGTTAGAATCAAAAAATAAGGAGAAAGATAGAACATTGCGCACTCCACACCCTCATTAATACGGCGTTAAACTGAATGAGGAACATGATAACATGTTTGATATGGGGTGTGATTGGGGACAACTAGACCATGGAAATACTAAACCTCCAAAAAGTAGGCAAGACAAACAAGGCGGAACTCCCAACGAGCAAGGTGACAATGTCAAATGATTTGCAAATCTTGATAAAACTTTGGCTCCCTCCGTTGAAGTCATCCGTGAAAGAAAACATGCAAAACAACTTCATAATGAGGTATGATAAGTAGTGGTTGTAGCTTGTTTGTATGTATTTTAATAATTTCACTTGTCGGTTTACATGTTTGGATGATGACAATCATCGAGTATTTGATTTGCAGAAATCATGGTACTATGGATTATGTTGTATTTTTATGTGGTTTTTCTCCCGATGTAATAACAAAGTTAGATGTCCTTATTTATGCAGACTTATTGTATCATCTAATGTTTTTTTTGTTTCACTTAGATTGATTTGTAAATGATACTTTGTAATGATTTATGGGAACTATGATAAAATGGATCACAACGACGTAAGAAGTTTGTTCATAGAGAATTGTGGATCTACTCCCTTCTTTTGAGCACACCCATTGTCTTCCTATCACAACCCCACCCTCGCTACGTCTCAAACGACTTATTCTTATGCTAAAACCAATTGCAAGAGCATAGTTCCAATAAAATCTTTCTACTTCCTCAAATTTTGCAAACTATCTCCCCTCTAAATCAGCAATGCTCATATTTTGGAAGTTTAACTTATCATACTCACAGTGTCCGCTAATCACAATAATTTCTTCTGTTATGTCGTCCAAATACTGTAAAGCGGGACATTTTCTGTTTCTTCTAGTGACTCAGCCTCCACAAAATAACCTTCACTATTAGGTACAGAGCTTTGGCCCTGATTTCAATTGTTTTTTTCTTGATTCTCCATCCATTTCTTGAAAATAGGCAACATTTCTTTCATGGTTTAATTAATATGAAAATAAATGGATACACATCAATTGCATTTAGTAGAAGTATAAACATACAATTAATTATAAGGGATTTGTCATTAATAAGATATTCTACATTTCATAATTGCACATAGATAATGGCAATAGCGCCACTGGAGTGCAAATGAGACTGTTTTGTTTGTCAATTGCAAGACTATAATGCAATTCATATCTACATGTTTGTCAATTGTGAGACTATAATGCAATTCGAACTACCTGTTTGTCAATTGCATCCACAAATCACTTATTGTATTTACATTCTCAAAATTGAAGAACAGACTAATTGCAAAATCGGACTAAACAATTGGTAATTGGATTCAAAAATGACATACCGAAGTACCTCTTGCATTTCTATTACCAAAATACAAGGCAACGAATATCATGGCATTTTCATTACAGTAATTATGATAACAAACTAATCAGTAAGTACACCAATTGCAAAACCCCCATTACGATTTGGTAATTGCACGCTTAAATATTATACCAAATTTTAGTATATTACAACAATTCCGACGAAGATGAACTCAATGTCAACGCTCAAAATATCATTGCAAGTAAGAAATTCTACACAATGCTTTTGGAATGAGACAAAATTTTCACCAACAACACTGTCCAACATCAAAGAAGAGAAAGATATTGAGATTGATCAAATTGGGTTTCTTGTTTGTAAAAAAACTCAAATTACAATGGGTTTCTTTTTAGCAAAACAAAAACCCATTAACCTTCAAAACAAATTGGCATTTTTTGTACTCACAGTGACTTCAAGATCGACAAATTGATATCGACCAGTTGTCATTGTTCGAACCAAGAAACTCAACTACATAAGAGAGAGCAACAATGGAACAAAGACTGAGACTGCCAAGAAGAATAAGATAGAGAAGTCGTAAGAGTCTTTGAGCTGAGCCTTCTTTTTTTCTTTTGTTATTGTTCAAATTTCTTTCTTCTTCTTCTTCTTCTTCTTCTTTTTTTATTTAATTTTGTTGGTTTCCTTTTACCTAGAATAGCCCATTTAACCGGTCACTCACTATCAATGGTGTAGATTACCCCACATTGACCAACAGTTCAACCAATGGCCCATATAATTGGGCTACGAGTCAACCCGATCTATTGGGCTTAATTTTCTAATCCCAACAAGGCCCATGCTTTCATGTCGTGCCTAGCACAACCCGCCAATAATCGTATTTGGGCCTTGTCGTGCCCCATTTAAACGGATTGGACTTGTGTCGTGTTGGGACGGCCTGACCCATTTAAACAGGTTGGGCCGTGACCCCAATTGCTTTTGGCTAGCTTTATAACTTACAACAGAGAATCAAAGTAGGATGGCTTTTTTATTTTTTGCCTTTTAATTTTCTTGTGCGTCTCTCTATTTTCGGCCAGCACAGAAAAACTAAGGGTAAACTGCCGAAATGCCCCTTGAACTTGTACCTAATTATCAATTTACCCCATGACCATTTTTTTTACAAAATTAAGGACTTGAATTAAATTTTATTCTCAATTTCCCCCCTGCCATCCAAATCAATAATATGTTATCCAATAATCCTTCAAATCATTAAAAAAAAAAATTTGAAAAAATTAAAGAAAACAAAATCTTATGGACCCACCCACCCACCCCACCCCCTTGCGTCTTCTTCTCCAACCTATCCCCCCTTGACCTGCAACAAAATCCCACCATTTTCTTTTCTTGCCAAAGCAGTTTCTCAAGCTCATCTTTCTTTCTTTCTCTCTCTCTCTCTCTCTTTCTCTCTCTCTCCCCCTCCCTTTCCCATTCGAGCTCCCCCCATCCCCCATCACAGACCCACCCCACAATGAACCCAGAACCCACAAACCCACAAACCCACCCCCCAAACGAACCTAGATTTTTTTCACCTACAGCCCCCCCACGAACCCATAACCACCGCAAACCCATTCGCGCCCTTTCCCCTATGATTTTTTCCCCACAGCCTTAAAGGTCCAGACATCTTCACCTCACAAGTTCATTGCCCCTTCACCCAAAATCTCGACCCTAAATCGCACAACTCATCAATGGATTCAAGATCTGAATAAAATGGGGCTGTTTGGAGGGTGGGGGCTGATGGGTTTGGTCGCATAGAGAGAGAGAGAGAGAGAGAGAGAGAGAGAGAGAGAGAGAGAGAGAGAGAGAGAGAGAAAGGGCAGAGAGATCGATAGAGAGGGCAGAGTCGCAGAGAGAGGGAGTCGTAGGGAGAGAGGGAAGAAAGGGTTTGGTTGCACAGAGAGAGAGAGAGAGGCAATAGTCGCATAGAGAGAGAAGAAAGGGTGGGTGGGTCCCACCCCTTTGTTTATTAAAATGATTTTTTTTTTCATTTTATATGTCATCCTATTGTATTTTACAGTATTTAATTATTTTTAACATATGAAATGACCAATTTGCCCTCATATTTAACGGCAAATTGGATGAAATGTTGATGATTTAGACGGTAGGGGGAACATTGATAATAAAATTTAATTCGAGCCCTTAATTCGCTTAAAAAAAAGGTCAGGGGGTAAATTAATAGTTATGTACAAGTTTAGTGGGCAATTTGGCAGTTTACCCAAAAACTAATGGGCAAGAGTCGTGGTTTGGCTTAGACCAGCACTATAAATGAAGTGAGCCCCACTTCGGTTCCATGAGCTTCGACCAACACCATATATCTGTGAAATTGACTCTCAAGGAAGTTTTGTGATCAAAAGTCGTGCATATATGAAGAATGGAATTTTGCTTAGTGAGGGTGGCCAAGGTAAGCAATCCCTATGGACCTTTGACTTGTAAAAGAAGGCTGGACTATCTTTGGGTTAAAGAATGGACTATTGTATCATAATTTCAACTTGTAGTTTGCTTGTTTATGTTAGTATAGTGTTTGTTAGAGCAAGTCTAATGGTTGGGAATCTAAAAAGGGCGAATAGAGAATCATTTAAAGCTCTGATGAAATCTTAAATAGTATCCCAACGGTTGGGGCATACAAAATAAATGTATGGTGCCCACTTGTTAGGGCTTAAAATACAGAGCAAGCTACATCTTTTGTTCTGCGTGGGGCTGATTGAGTTTCAAGGGCTTCAACCACGTCCATATATTTAGGCAACTAGTTGTAATGCTCCGGTAGGTTGAAGCATTTGGAGACCCAATTTTGCTCCATTCATGGGTTGCTATACCTTGCAGCCCCATTTACAACACTCATTGGGATTGCCCTTATAGACTGATACTTGCATTTGAAATTTGTTATCCTTATGTTTATTTTACTCATTCATGGTCACCAACAATGTTTTAAATAGAGTTTTCTTCACGCGCTACGCAGCGCGCATAAAGGCGATGCGTTGAAATTTTTTGATAACCCAGAGTCACTTAGCAAACTCCTAGATAGAGCATGCAATTTGAGTAAAGCAGACGTGACATTATCGAGGTGTCAGTATTGCGTTCAAGTTTGAGCAAAGTTAGATCCGCTCAGATATAAATCTAACGTTGATATGTTGTCTTAGTATGAGAGATTGAGAGAAGCAAGTCCAAGACAAACGTGATGCTTTGTGAGAGAGGTTTAGGGCTCAGATGAGGAAGAGGAGAGAGGTAGGGATGACTAGGGTTCTCAGCTCTGACTCGCAGCTTCACGTAGAAGAAGAGAAGATGCTCAACGTTCTTGATTTGGCAATACGCCATCGTTTAGTTTAGTATATGTGTCTAATAAAAATGGGCTGATTTTGGCTTATTTGCTTTTTAGTTGTTGGCCTCAACATATGTGAGATGCCTATTTATGTGGACTATTTAATGAAATTATTCACCAGACCCCAAAAACCTCTTAAATTTTTTATTTATTAACTATATTATATTTATTTTGTGTATTTTCTTATTATATAAATTTTTAATACCGAAAAATCTTACGCGTCAACGCATTGAGGCTTAAACTATACTCGTTACAAAATATAAATTGCGACGCATTACGCGATGGCGATTTAAAACACTGCTCACCAGGAGCAGTTTCTGGATACTTCACCGACTTACTTTTTATCTGTTGTTGGCAACGTAAGAGCTTTCTTGCTCAGAGCTGGTGGCCACGGTAAGTAATTCCTATGGAACTTTGACTTTTTAAATGACCAGTTTATGCATCTTAAGTTTGCCAAATCTTATGTGCTACATTATTGAAAAGAATGTCACTATAACATACCATTTGGTCACTAAAACATGGGTCACGTGCCCCTATTAGTGACCTAATTGTTTGTGGAAAAATTGGTAACTAATTAGATTTATTTTATTTGTTTCTATTAATACTATAAATTCACATCTAATTTTTTTTTTCATACATAGTCACTTGTAGTTAAAAGTTTGATACTAAAAAATAGTATAAATTAACACAATGCATTTCAAAAACTATCCATGCATCAACATTACTCAGTAATTCACAAAACACACATCTCTCTAAAAGAAAAAATCCTAGATATTTAAACCAAACATAGATGTCAATTGATTATGATACCAAAGCAGGATGCCATTTTATTTTTTGTTTACTTGTGGTTGTCTCTGTTTTATGAGAAATTCTAGAGTTGTACGGATGTACCACGTGAGCGTGTGATACTCCCATTTAAATATTGCCATGCGTCTATCTTAAAACATAAATTAGATTTTTTTTTTCACACGTTGGATTTATCTTATGAAATAAATTTAAAATTTTAAAAATTAAAGGAAAAAAAATTATTTCCAACAGGCCCTCTCCCCCTAAAACCCCATTGCGTTCCATGGTTACCACCCCTCTCTCTTTCTCTTCACCACAGCCACCAACACCGGTCATGAACACCATCACCATCAAGACCCTCATCTTCCTTAATGCCCCTTTCTGGGAAATTGATCATGACAACCTATGCCGCCTTATACTATTTTCAAACCCAGATCTAATTGTAACACCCCATCCTGACTAATGATTTTATTTTGTGAAGTTACATTTTTGCCCTTTGAGGTAGGGGCTACTATAGTCACTTTTTGTTCGGAATTATTTTTGGGAGTTAGAGTTGCACCATTGCATAGAGCTTGATCTCACGAGTTCGTAGACACATAGTGGGCTCAAATCGGAGTTTTAACGAGGAAGTTGTGATATACAAAAGTGCAGTGGCATAATCGTAATTTTGGAGAAGTCAAAATTTAAAATAGTGGGCCCGTTGAGTTCTAAAATACTCCCCACGTCATCTCGAGCACGGCGGTGTGCTCGGATTAACATTTAATTACCGTTTGACTATCGAACGGATATTGCGCCTATTATGCGATATCCGAGTTTGGTAGGTTTGGACGATTCGATCGGTTCCATTTTCAATTATGTTATTCACGTACCTCTAGGAACTTGTTGATCAAGAATCGGAGTTCTGGATACTCGGAATCAATTATTTAGGGTTAGGCGGACTGATCGCCGTCCGATCATGCGATTGACTTAGATTCGACTGCTCAATCGAGACCAAACCTTCAGGACTTGTTTGGTAAACGTTGTTGGACCTGTCAGAACTTTCAAGTAGGAAATCAGAGGTCGTGGGCCTCGCGGGCCCCGTTAACCAATGGAGATTTTGATCACTCGGTTGACCTTGAGTCTTCCGAGGTCGTCTCATCCTTCAAAAGGTACTAGATTGTCCCTCGAACTCCCTGAAAGTGGTGCATACAATTTGAGTCTTGGGAATTAGGATTTTGGGTTAAAGCTCATGGTTGGATATTTTTATTGATTAAGTCCTTATGTTCTTTTAAATAGGTACCCAGGCTCCACGTACTCAATAGGTAAGACCCTCGCAGGGTCAAGCAGCTTTGGACTTTTTGTGAGTGGACTTTGTTTTCAAATGATCATTATTTTCAAATAATAGAATTACATGCATATATGGGTTTGATGGAGGAATTGATTATTTTGGTTATTAAGACTATGGAATTATTTTATTGTCTTAGCTATGGTTTTACAATACTTATTAGAGCTTAGTACCTATATTTTACATAAAGAAATTGGATATGGAGTTTTGGACTATGATGTTGTCGGGATGTTTATGTATATGGGTTTGGGTACATTTGAATATTTGGAATTCAGATATGTTTATAGTAATTGAATTGGGAAATTGAATATGGTATATTGGAGTTTGGATTGCACCATGATATGTATCTCTCCTTGAATACTGATACTTGGGTACGATGGATGTTTGGATATATCGGAACCTGGGCACCCTAGGGGAGGTGTGTTGTAGGCCCTTAATGGGCGGTCTGTGCACGTAAGACTTGTTTTAGCCGCATGTACGATGTGTTGTCGGCGTGTGTACTGTGGAGCAATAGTCCGCCGGTTGGACGGCTCAACCTAGTCATGGATTCATGTGATGCTATCCCGTGGTCTAGCCAAACAATCCCCCAGTTAGATTGCTTCCAAGTACTTAATAATGGTGTAGTGAGTATATATATATATACATATATATTTATGAGGATCTTTCCTTGCATATTTTGTTTTTACAAGCATATGTCTCGGAAAGGGGTTGGTTAAAGGGAAAAAGGTCTAGTTTGATTATTGTATTATATGCTATATCTGGTTTATGGGATTACAACGATTTCAAATTCATGTATACTATAATAATGGATTTCATTGCATGGTTTTACATCATTTTCATAAAATGGTGGGGTTAGTATGTTCGATTATAATTATGTTCAAACTTTCTTTTTGTCCACTCACAATTTTTGTTTTGTGCCCCCCAAGCCATAGCTTGACGCGACTCGCACAAGCAAGCCAAGTCTCTCTCTTCCAGTGCATCGACTTCCTTGTAGGATATCTTGTTGTTTATTTTCGAAAATTGCCCAGGTAGGGTTGAATTTGAGGCCAGAGGCCTATGTTGTAAAATGTGTGCTTAGAATTGTGCGTGTTGCCGTTTGAGATTTTTTTTTTTATTGCTTCGTTTGCAGGTGTATGTAGTTTGGGGAAAAGAAGTATCGGCCCATCTTCTTTGTTTTGGGAAAGAGGGTTATTTTAGTAAGTGGGCCCGACATTAGTTAGATATCGGACAGGAAGCAGGGTTCATCACGAATTTCAAGGGGGAATCCGGGGTGGGTCCTAACTAATACTATAACTCCTTTGTAAAAATTACTTCAATTAATACAATACAAAATTCTCCCAAAGGTCTCTCTGTTTTGTATTCACTCTAACATTTCACAAACACCAACACTTCCATTATTCCATTTCATCATCATCATCAATACCAGTTTTCTCTTTCTCCCCTTAAACTCCACTGCGTACAATTACTATAGTGTGGAGATGGGTGATGGTCATGGCAAGTTTTGGGCATTAAAGCACTTCCACCCATTTGGCCATGGCAAATGGCAAGTAAGGGCATACACTATTCATGTGAATAGTGACTGCCCTATCTTTGTTTAATTTGGTTTTCTCACTCATTACCATGGGAAACACTATTCACATGAGATATGTGGAGATGAATTTGTATAGAGTTTTAGAGTGAGAAGTGAAGAACATGGCTAGTTATTTATAAAAAAAAAAATTCTAATTTTTTTGGTATTTAAATTGGTCGTTGACGTCAGCATGAGGATAACCCCCCCCCCCCCCCCCCCCCCCCCCCCCTAAGCACCAGCTCAGGCAATTCTTGCCTTTGGGCTGGCCCAAGTAATTGGGGCCCATTCTTGCCCAAGCTGACTTTCCTTGTTGTGGAGCTTCTTCCAAGCCCAGGCTGCCCTAGCAAAAGAACACCGGCCGAAGTGCTCTGAGGGTTGTTAGGTTCGAGTGGGGTAGTTGTTGGGAATTCTCTCTTTTTCCTTAAGTTTTTGCATTTTCTAATTTTATTTCATAAGATAAAATTTAAGAAATTAATTTAGGGTTGCAGTGCCTTTGGCCGTGTCTGCGTCTGCATAAATTTTGGTTGTGGAGAGCTTCATGTTGTTAAAGATGTCCAAATTTTCTATTTGTTTTATGATTTTGGGGGTTATTTTTGGGTTTGGAGTTTCCTAATGTTTTTCTTGACTGTGGATTCCTTTTGGGGTTTATTTAGGATAGTGGATCCGCTCCCCCTCGTTGCAATGCTCCGGTGGGCTGAAGCACTTGGAGATCCTTTTTTGCTAAACTCATGGGTACTCCTTCCACTACATGGACGTGAAAGTGTCAATACAAACTCTATTTGTGGACACCAATATTCATGTTTGTTAAGTTTTATTTCATACTGATAGAAAGATAGAATTTTATAGACGTACTTATGTAAGCCAAAAGAAAAAGAAAAGAGAAGAAAGAGAGAAAAGAAAAACAAAATTGTTTCAAAGATGACCCCGCACAACACAATGAACCCATAACTAGTCATTATTCATTAGATGTGAAATAATTTTTCGGTTGGGTGAACCCAGATGGATGCTGAGCCTTTCAATTAAGAATTTAAGCATTTTTCCGCCTTTCTCTTCATCTTAATCGTTGTAATAATCTAACGTCCTATAACATGACACGCCAGCTACTGTACAATTTAGATTTATGTTATGAGACCCATCATATTTTTAAACAGCCTAAAGTGGAATTTTGCACTTCTAATATAAAAAATATATATATAAAACTTGGAACTTAAAATAAAAACAATATCAGCAAAAAATCCCCATCGAAGACCCACTACTCCTCCCCTCCTACCGCAACTAGCACCTCCCCAGGTTTAAAAGGGCTGGCCCTTCGGGTTTCGGGCTAGCACAGTCCAGCCCTTCGAGTTTTGAACCGGCATGGTCCAGTCCATTGGGCTGAATTACTTCATCCCATATCGCCCATTGGGTCTAAGATACAGGTCGTGCTGTGTTGAGCCTTACTTAAGCGGGCCATGCTGATGTCATGCTCGACCCAAACCTGTCTGTTTGACAACTCCCAATACCAGATGAGTAGGCTACGCTTGTGGCGGTGCAGGCTATGGTGGCTAGTACACTTGGGGTTGGTGCTGCTGGATTGTTAGTTGGGTCAATTGTCTTGGATGGCTTGCATAAAGCTGATCGATTTTTCAAAAATAAAAATAAAAGAACTACATCTATTGCAAGAAGCTGATTACCCCATTGAGCTCTCAAGCTTGAACTGGCTTCACATGCTATTAAAATCAATTTATCAGTGGAGTGGAGGTGCGACCGGTGCCAGGAGGTGCAGGGTTTGGTTTACTTTTAGGTTTTCTTTCTGTTTTTTGTTTTGTTAATTTTATTCGAATAGTATAATTGGACTTTTAGTGTGTTAAAATTAAACTAAACTTATGGTAGCTGATATGTTATTTTATAAGTCGTTAGATTATTACGACGACTAAAATGAAGTGAAATGCGTGAATTCTAAATACAAAGGCTCAAAATATGAACCAAGACATAAGAGGAGATTGGGGTTTGACGGAAACGAAAGCTTAGATAAAGCCCACCTAACCTAATTTTGTATCTGCCGTACACTATTTTTATCATTTTCCTTTCCATTTCCCTTTTACTCATGTTCAGATCGTCTTATAAACCAAGATATCTCTTGCATAGTCGGCGTTGTCTATAAATTGCAAATCAAACCTTTTTGCTCACATTTCTGAATATCTCATGGTTTCCCAGATTATTATAGACATTTCCTACGGATTCCCACGAAAGGTAAGCAGACCCGAATATGAGTAAAAGGGGTACATCATCTTGGTCCCATGGTTTCCCGAATATTCTATAATATCTCCACTATTATAGACACCCATGGTTTCTTGAATATCCCTTTTACTTATATTCAATTCTTTTTATCTTTTTCTCACTGAGTTTTACACGAAAATTTAATCTAGTCATTGAAAAAAAGTTTTAGCCAAATTGGTAATTGTATTTCCCAAAGTTTACAATTTATAGACATTTCGTTATCTTCTGTTAAGTGCCCAGTTTTTATTTTAATTTTTCTAGAAAACACGTTTAGTTTTCTTCCTCTAACTCAATGAGTTAGGGTATATTATGCTATTAGGGGTTAGCAAATTGGGAGAAGTCTTGGGTTGAAATCAAAATTGTGAGGTATAAAGTCACAAAGTGGATGCTATATTGAAGCCTGAATAGATTGAGTGAGAATCATATTGTGATTTTGGATGGCAATAAAATGTAATCAAGGTGATAGAATACCAAAATATATTGGTAAGTTATTGATGACTTAAATGCGATGTACAGATACGAATTTGTTATGTGCATATTATTATGTCTTTTCAAAGCTTTCCATCTACTTCATTCCTAGGTAGGTGCAAGAAGAAAACGGAGAAAAGGACAATGCTTGGGTCCAACCACTAAGGACATTCTGATCTGTACAACCATTACACATGCACAATTTATTTTGGCCAAATTTATTACCAAACACCAATTCTTTGATCATGGGTTCTACGGGTAGGATAGGTTTGTTTTTGTTTTTGGTTTTGTTCCTTTTCCTTTAATTTTTTTCTAAGAAAATAAATTTATTTTTAATGATTTATAGAAAATTGAATGAAATATTGATGATTTAGACGGTAGGGGGGAAATTGGCGAAAAGAAAAAGTTCGTATCCTTAATTTTCTAGAAAAAAAGGATAAAGAATAAATCCAAACTTAGGTACAATTTCAGGGGAAAATCATCAATTAACCCTAAATATTATGATATCTTTATCAGTCTCAAAAAGCCAAAAAAATAAATAAATTATGTTTTTTGTTTAACATGAAGAAATAACTATATCTCAGAAGAAAAAAAAAGAAGAGATAGCTAAAAAACATGAATAAAAAATAAATAAAAATCAATCAACAAGCACGGGTTGTAATAAGTACTGACTAAAGTGTCTCTTGAGTGAGTTGATAGAAATGATTAGATTCCGTTTCGAGCTTAGTGAACTAGATCAACTCCCTCTAGTCGGCAACTTAAAACATGCACCCATTAAACTCATTCAAAGAAACACATCTCTCAATCAAGTTTTTGAGTTAATTCAGCCATGGCTTCTCTTCCTGTCCCTCCAACATTTTCAGCTTCCATACCACACTTCTTCAAGATCATTCTAGAGGACGCTTCTAAAATCAGAATTGTAAGCACCTCTCTCTCTCTCTCTCTCTCTCTCTCTCTCTCTCTCTCTCTCTCTATTACTATGCTAATAATGTTTTCGCTCAACATGTTCTGTTCTGCAGAAAATTCCAACGAGGTTTTTGATGAAATATGGAGAGAATTTATCCAGTCCAGTACATCTTAAGCTTCCAAGTGGTGCAGAAATGGAAATAGAACTCAGAAGATCCAACAATGGTGGGGTTTGGTTTGACAAAGGTTGGCCAGAGTTCTCAAAGTTTTGCTCTCTTGACTATGGTAGTTGGCTAGTCTTTGGATATGAAGGGAACTCCAAATTCCATGTGTTTGTATTTGATAGAAGTGCTACAGAAATTGAATATCCTAAGCCCGATATGGAAGAAACTGATTCTGAAGAAGAAGAAGAACAAGAAGATGATGCTGATGATGGATCTGTTGAAATCTTGGATGTTTCTGAAGAAGAAGAAGAAGAACAAGATGATGCTGATGATGGATCTGTTGAAATCTTGGATGTTTTTCCACCCTGCCCAAGAAAAGCACGGGAGAAATCTCCGTTGCCATGTCCCCAGCCGCACAAAAAAATGAGAACACGTTCGAGTGGAAAGATGCTTGAAGAGTCACCGAGAAACAAGGCCTCAGATTGCTCCAAATCAGAAATGAAAAGTAAGGAATATATACTTTTTGTGCTTCTGTTTCTTACCTATATTGTAATTTCTCTTATTATGTTCTAGCTTGCAATAAATCCTATTATAATCTTGAACAGGGGACGATGAATCAGATGATGATTCTGTTGAAACTTTGGACAAGTTTCCCTCTTGCCCTAAAACAAGGGACAAATCTCCATTAGTACCATCAGAGGTCAAAGATGGTGTTGGGAGGATGCATATATCAACTACAAGTGGAAAAGCTATAGCTCTTCAGAGAGCTATTGCTTTCAAATCTGTAAACCCTTCTTTCAGGGTTGTCATGCAACCCTGGTATGTCAAACAAAGTTTTTTGGTAAGCGTTTCTACAAACAAGTTACAACCGCTACGATCCTCTAACTTCAGTCAAAGATGCAAGCATGAAAATAATTACGAAAAATAACAAAATTAATGCTCTATTTCTTCAACATCTTGTTACTGTCTTAATTTCCTGTTTTCCATTTCTTTTAAGCCTATGCCATCCGAGTTTGCCAAGAGACATCTTGTTGAGCACCCTGCTGGTAATGTCTTCCTTCGGGTTTCAGATGGAGGAACTTGGTCCGTTAAATTCAAATATGAAAAATCAATAGCTCGATTCCAGTATGGTTGGTTGGGATTTGTAAGGGACAACAATTTGAAAGTGGATGATGTCTGTGTCTTTATCTTGATCAAGGACATCAAACTTTCATTTGATGTTGTCTTTTTCCGGACTACAGAAGGAGCTGCAAATTGCCCCTTGTCTCCAGGTAAACAATCAGCTGTTAGTTTGTGAATTCATTACGTATTCATTATCTGTTCTTTTGTTTTTAACTTTGGTAAAGGCAGGCAACACATCTCTAGGTAAGTGAGGAATGCGCTGAGGTGTGAATTCAGTATATTGTGCACACTTATTGATTATAAGCTTTTTGGTTATTTTAAGATCGGGGAACCACAACTAATCAAGTCAATTCACAAAAATCAGAAATCAAAAGTATGGAATGTATATTTGTTTTTATTTTTATTTTTATTTTTATAGTTTACCTTCTTTTTAATTAAGATGCAACCTTATTTTTCTTGTAATATCCTATTATAATCTTGAACTGGGGAAGATGATCCGCCCACAAAGAAAGATTTAGGAGGCTTGTCTAGCAGTCAAATATTCCTAAAACGAACAACTGATGTTCTCGGGAGGAAGTATCCACTGACTAAAAGTGAAAAAGCTCTGGCTCTTCAGAGAGCCAATGATGCTTCAGAAGGCAATGAAAAATGAAGATTCACATTGTTCTAAATTAGAAGCGAAAATAAAGGAACTTATATGATTCTATTTTCCTATCTTACTGTGTTTCCTGCATTTCTGTTCTTGCTTGTGATATGCTTGTTGTAAATTTTCACAGGGAGACATGATTTTCCAACTAAAAAGGGTGGTGGAGGCAAATCTAGCAATCGAACTGGAAAAGCCATAGCTCTTGACAGAGCGAATGCTTTCAGATCGCAAAACCCTTCATTTATTGTTTCCATGAGGCCTAGTTACATCAATGGTTGGAGTTTGGTAAGCATTCTATAGGCCACCTGCTGAGCCATAACAAATTCTGTTTACTTATATCAGTTGACTAATCATTAATATTCTCCGCCTTCAAACATTTCCTTGGTTTGCTTTTTTGTTTCAGTGGTTGCCATCCAAGTTTTACAAGCTGTCTCCTAGTATTAAGCATTCCTGTGAAGTCATCCTTCAAGTTTCGAATGGGAGAACTTGGTGTGTTGGTTTGAACAAAGGACGGACCAAATTCAGGCGTGGTTGGATGGACGTTGTGCGTGACAATCATTTGGAAGTTGGTGATGTGTGTGTTTTTGTGTTGATTTCCAGCAAAAGTACACCTTTATTTGATCTTGTCATTTTCCGCTCTGGAGAAGGTGCAAAGTGCACCAATGATGGGGAGCAAATAGTACCTACGAAGAAAGAAACTGATAATGAAGATGGGGATTCGAGTGATGATTCTAGTAACGATTCAAGTGATGATTCGGGTGATGATTCGAGTGATGATTCTGGTGATGATTCTGTTGAAATCATGGACAAGTTTCCACCCCCAAGAAAAACAAGGGTGGTGAAAAGATCTTGAAAATCTGGGGAAAAGTCCTTATCAATTGATCTTTAAGTCTTTTTGTTTATGTAAGTCAGTTAACCAATTGGACAAATCAAACTCCTTCCTGTAATTGCAAGATGTATCAGTCCTTTTGTGGTTTTTTTAGATTCTCCTTTCTTTCCGTACAGAATGTGCTCGTGACGAGATTATCAGCCCAATCAAACTAACAAGATCCCTTCGTATTCTGAAGCCAATTCACACTTTGTATCATGCGCTCATTTAATGATGGATGATTCTGTGCCCCCAAGGCATATGAATTTCTAAATTTGCTGACTAAACTTAATATTCAAATTTTACCTTCATTTCCTGGCATTAGAATTTGATTCGAGAGTGGCAGTACTGACGTTTGTTTTTTTTTGGTTACATTGGAAGGAAAGAAACCCCTTGGGGTTTCGAACTTGGGTTGTCAAGCAAGGGTAAGGGGGAGGCCATCACTGTGGTACCTGCTCTCGACGTACTGACGTTTGTTTGAGTTGTTTGGGGTTCTGCATTAATTTAACTCGTTTAACTTCACCCTAAATAACCAACTCTAAACAGTCTCATGGCACACGATGAAACAAAACAAATAATGCGCACACCAATTATCACGGGTGCAATGTCTACTTGGGACCAGTAATATAAAATTAGAAATTCATATGCAGACTCGAGAGTGGTAAGTGTCATGGTCAAATATTGAGAAAATAACCATAGAAAACTGTAATTCAAGTGATATTGTAGTAATCACTTTCACCCACCTGCCCAAAATCAGTTCGCCTATAGCATCGCAGGCACCCAATCGGAGACTCAATATATGCAAGAAGACTTATTACAACAAGTAGCATCTTTGTTTCCTATATTATTAAATAAAAATTATGCGATGAGGCTGTCAAATACATTAGATTTCTCACATACTCATTATTTACATAATAGCATAATTGCGAGATGAGACATATCGTATACGGTATGAGTATATTTCACAATGCGTTTAAAATGGTACATTATCCTTTTTATAGGACATGTTTAGTGGACTGGACTAAACTGAACTGAACTACTTCAATTAGAATTGACAAGAGTTCTAACTATTTGTTTGGTGTGCTGGGAATTGAGTTATTAAATATAAAATTAGATTAAAACCCAAATTGCTAGGGTTTATTAGGAATAACCCATGCATTTTTAATTTTGATGTAAACCCAATGACTAACGCTCCACGTCATCAAACTTACCATAGTGAGATGATGAATTAGTTTATATTTATTAAGTCTCACGAGGGGTGGAAAATGTGTGACTCATAAGAATTGACTTGGACTCAACTCTAACCTAATCCAAACCGAGCTACCGAACAAGACCTTAAAGAGACAACCCATTGATTTCAAAGGTTGTTAAGCAATAAGCACGGGTTATGAAGCTGGCAATCGAGGGGATGCGGATTTGCATGCAGCCAAACAAGCCCTAGATGGAGCATGCTCAAATTCTCTCAATTTTTGTGCACTTTTTGGGATAAAATAGGAGGATAAGGTAAAGAAAATAGCAAAAGCTGCTGAATTGGTCTTTATCCTTGTTTCGAAACTCACGTAAGGTTCATATTTATATATATATATATATATCACAATTTAATTAGAATCTATATCTATATATCCATACATATATATTCATCTTTCACTTGTAAAACAACTTTGTCGCTTAAGAAAATAATGGTAACTGTATAAAATTCTCCATTTTAATTTAAAAGCATCTCAAAACTAAAGTTCTCTCCACCTAGGCATACCCCCATTCCTATTCCGTCAATTCCGTTATTAATCCGTCAATTCCATTCTCCCAGGCCTCGGTAACACAAGGTTAATCCGAGCTGCATTCCTCGCAGGCCTCGGTGACACCAAGTCAACCTGAGCCGCAATTCTCGTAGGCCTCGGAGATTCCACTTCTATCCGAGCCGCAATCCTCGCAGGCCTTGGTGACACCAAGTCAACCTGAGCCGCAATTCTCGCAGGCCTCGGAGATACCACTTCTATCCGAGCCGCAATCCTCGCACCACACAGTTCAGGGGTCCTCGAAACACGTGGGGTATTATTTATAAATGATACTGTTTCAAGCAACTATGAGGGGGGGCCCGGGGGGGGGGGGGGGGGGGTGTACCCTTGTGGTGTGTTTGAAAATCATATCCCAAACTTATATCAATACTCTCCCTTTATTTCACAATCCATATCCCGCCCTTAATATCAACTTTCAACAAATTGATTCTCAATTATACTGAAAATATATATGCCATATTCTGATAAAAACCAAGGGCCATGACTCATCATTTTCAGCTACTGAGTATATGCATATAAATAATTAACTAGTTTGCTAATCACCTCGAACTCTGATTAATAAACCACACCAGTACTGAAATTGGCACTTAGGTGACGAGGGGTAAATTTAAATCACACAACCACAACCACATACAAGAATGCACACAAGGCATGCTACAATGTACCTGCAATCCTAGAAAAGTACTAGTGACAACCTAGGCACTCAGAAGGACCCATCAATCTAGGCATAACCTGTGCTAGCAACAACTATGGTGGAAGTGTGTGAAAAACATTATAATCAAGTAAATATCAAACAGCAGATAATGATGACTAGTCAACTACCAAGAATAGAAACCCAGAAAAATTACAGATATGCAAACCAAATTTTGTTCACCCAGAAACCCACAATTGGGAAAAACTGGAGGTCATCAACCGACCAGGCATCCACTAAGTAGAAAAAGATTCTTACAAAGGAATACAAGCAAGCTCAAGCAAAACCTAGATCTATTTAGGAAGATGAGCTATACCTCCTTTGTGCAATCTTCTTCTCCAACTTAGCAAAGCTTGAAGCTCAGTTCTTCATGGCAATGGCAGCTCCTTCTTCAGCTCGTTCATCCCATGGCACTAGCTTGCAAGCTCCAACTCAAACCGAAACCAAAATTTGGATTCAAAGGAGAATGACCAATTTCTTCAAGAAACCATACTCTTGAAGAAATCAATCTTGAATCTGACCTAGATATAAATGAGAGAGTGTTTTAATTAGCTAGATGCAGATTTTCATTTTTCAAATGCAATTTTCAAAAAGAAACAATTTGGAAAACTCAAAGATGAAAAATATGAATATGGCTCTTGAGGAAGAAGCAAAAGTTTCCAAAGAAACTTTCCAAAACTTGCCTACAAAAGTGACGGCTACCAAATGAATAATTAGTTTCCTTTTACACCAAAATTCCTAGGTTAAAATCGTACAATGACAGCTGGGAATTTTGCAGAATAAGACAAAAACATATGGGTAGGATCCAGCTGGAATAGTGAGCTGGAATTCCTACTGAGGCAGAGGTTGACTAGTCATAATCTTCAGAAGTTGGAAAATGCAATGCAAAATTTACCTTTGTCAATTTGCTTGAACCTCCATAGGATAGTTGATAGTTAAGAACACGTAGAGAAGCTATTCTTAATCTAAACTTGAGCTTGATAAAAACAATAAAAATCCTATTACAAAATTGTCAAGGGAAACCAAAAGAAATACTCAAAATTCATACATTAACAATCTCCCCCTTTTTGGCTTTCCTTGACAACACACTCTCTAAATACACTCAACCCAAAACCAACTCATAGCGATGTACTTGCAAGAACAACCAATCTCCAAGGCACACAAACAAGCATATTATATCACAGAAATTGAAATAATATGCAATATGGAGTTGAGAGTGTTCTCCCCCTTGTTGATAAGGAAAGTGCAAAAAGGCAAATATGGGGAAATAGCACACAGTGGGATTAACCCGGAAATCGCGCAAGAGTGGTCCCCGAAACATGGCCCACGGGCCGCCCACGCGCCGGCAGTGCGTGGGTGTGCATAGTAAATTCCGGCGGTCGGAAATTCTCCAAACTGCTGACCCAAACTCCTACCCTAAGTAAAGCACCTAATTTGGAACCACTTTTGTTCTTGGACTAGGGCCAAAAAGTGGCCGGAAGTGGCTGAAATCAAGCTTCCAAAACCAGCATAATTTCAATTCAAAAATTAACCCTTCAAACCTCAAAATCTCACAAATCCTACCCAACCATCAGCTAGAGCACGAAAAATAGGTAAGAAAGCATACCTCACTCTTCGGAAATGGTGGCCGGAGGAGGGAGAACGAACTCCGTGAAATTCCGTCAAAAACTATTTCGTGGCGGTTTCCATCGAATAAGACGGCGGATCGAGGCTGGGATGGGCTGGGATTGGAAGAGGGAAGTGAGGTGGTTCGTTTGGGACCGGTCTTGCTTGAAACGCTCACCGGAGTTGGGAGTAATCAAGGTCTGAAGATGGCTGATCGTGCTCCCCAAATGAAGAAATTCTGGGTTCTTAAAAAATCTGAACTTCGAAATATTTACAGTTATGCCACTGGCCTATTCTTGATCGTCATTTCTTCATTACAACTCCGATTTGAGCCCACTACGTGTCTACGGACTCGTCTCGACGTGCTGTACGCAACGATCTAATCAAAATTCCCAAACTTAAAATGACCTTTTTGCCCCTTCTTAATATTAAATAATATTTTACTTTTCAAAAACCTTAATTAATTCAAATCATTTTATTGTATTATTTATTTCAATTTATTTTTTCATTTAAAGTTATTTCCTCTTATTTTAATTATTTAATCATTCCTGGGGTAAAATTTTCCTTTTCCTGAATAATTTAATATTTAACTATTAATTTAGGACCGGGGTTTTACAAACAATGTACCTAAATTGTTTTTTTAATGAACCTATTTTTCCTCTACAAATAATGTACCTATACACATTCATAGGTATATTGTAAAATAATTTACCTATGAGTAAATAATGTACCTATATTTTCTATAAATTATTGTGTACCTATTTTTAATTTATTAAAAATGTACGGAAATTTCCATTACAAAGTAACTGACTTAGTTTAATTTTTTTTTTTGGGTAAATAATATACCTATATTTTATTTAAATAATATATTTATATTTATATTTTTCATAGGTAAATTATTGGATATGTAATTTACATATATTTTTTTTTGGTTTGCAATTTTAGGGGCCAATATGTGAGAGGGAATGACAACCGAAAGAAATGGGGTGATTGATATGTTATTAATAGGGAGTATTAATTACAATTATGACAGTTAATGAAATGCTTGAAATAAATTATAAATAAAATATGAAGTTTGGTGGCAACGATGTAAAAACATAGGAATACTATGAGCTCTTATATCCTACTAGTCATTTAAATTTGAAATTGGGTTTTACACATAGATTTATAGAGTGATGGGTATATGTCTAGAAAATAGAAAATGTAGGGATCTATATTGGACAAGCCCAAAAAAAAAAACACCACTTATGGAAGAAGAAAAAAACACACTTCACCAAAAAAAAAAAGAAAAAAAGGAAGGAAACCATAGATTGGCCCCGTCTGCTCTCTCTGTAACTCAAGCTTTGGAGTAGTTTTGGGACCCCCCCTCAGATCATATCCGTTGTCATGTTGGAAGACTTGTTGTAGTTTTGCTTTGAAACTTAATAAACCATGCTTTATGTATAAAAAAAACCAAAACAAAAACTGATCCAACAAGAAAAACAGTATAGAGTACTCAAAAAAAAAAGAAAAAAAAAGAAAAGAGTAGCAGCACAAATGTTACCTATCTTTCACTTGAACATAGGGAGGAAGCCTGCAATTGTCGAGCAGTACACTCTTGGAGCTATTAAGTCTTCAAATATGAGGACCCAAATTGTGGATAATCAAGGAACTATAAATTCTCAATTGAAGGGACTTCTGTTTTTCTTTGTCTTTTTCTGGGACAAGAACGTATGCTCTCTCTCTCTCTCTCTCTCTCCATGCCTTTTCACTTTCTATTGTTTTGATTTATTTTTTAAATTAAATTAACACTACTAAATTCGTCGCTCAAGAGACACTCGCGTGACGGAAAATAATATGCGTAGCGTAAAATCACGCGACGAAACAATTTCGTCGAGCAACAATACTTCGCGCGACTATAAGCACTATCGTCTCATAAAGCTAGGAAAAAAACCCGCAGACTAATTTTTTTGGTGTAAAACACTTGCGCGACGACATGTGTCGTCGCAATAGAGTACTTAGCGCGACAAAAGTTCATTTCGTCGCGTAAAGTTAAGAAGAAAAACGCGGGGCTAGTTTATTTGGCGGTAAACCTTGCACCACGACCACTCTGGTCGCAAGAAGTGTTCTTGAAAGACGACAAAAAAGTGTAGTCGCGCAAAAAAAAACGCGGGTGTATGGTATTTCGCGCCAAATACTTGCGCGACGAATAATTGTGCGATGATAAATTTTGTCGCTTGTAGCCTCTTGCAACGAGATACCCTGTCGTCATGTAAGAAAAACGCGCCAAATACATGCGCAACGACAAGATGGATTTTGCGCGATGACAGGATGCATTTGCGCGACGAAAGTTTGAGCGACGAACAAAGCGCAAAATTGGATGTTGGCACATCCATGCGCGTCGAAAAATTAACTTTTGCGCGACAAAAGTTTCAACGACGAAATGTCTTATTCGTCGCACAAAGTTCGAGCTTTTTGTACGACAACAAGTAGATTTAGCGCGATGAATATACCTTCGTCGCGCAAAAAACGTCATCCAATACATGATCGGGTTCAGCCATGGCAGAGGCAAACTGCAAAAAAAGTTGCAGCTTGCCTCTCCCTCTCTCTCGAACGGTATCGACCAACCAAACTCGTCAATTTCATTTCTTTTATGAGTTGAACTACCTCTGTCTCTGCTACATTCGTTGGGTATGTATTTTTTGTCGTTAGTGTAAAAATATAAATGTAAATTCATATTAACGCCATTAATTTCGTTGTCTATAGGGATGTTATATGTGATTGGCGATTGGTGGAGAACGATTGAGAAGATATTTTCTTCGTTTTATAATTTAAAAATATAAAATTAATTACATTATGTTTATATTGTTTTGTGAAATTATATTTATATTATGTTGTTAAATTATGCACGTTGATATACAAAGTTAATTGAAATTAACTTCGTATTTTTTTTTTTATAACGCTTAGTTCCCGTTCGAGGTTAGTTGAATGTCGCGCATGGATGCAAAAGTATGACTGCAGTCCAATTAATTCTTGAATTGTTCCATTATTTGGACAGTTTGGAAATGCATAGTCGTGTCACATAATTTACAGCTATAGGATTAGGTTTCGGTTGTGAAGATTTCGGTGTCATCTTTGTACGTTCTTCGGGTGGTACCTATGTATTTTATACCTACGGTTCACCTTAAGAATTGTACCGAGATGCTACCGAAAGTCATCCATGTCGAAATCTAATCTCATGTAGCCGTAAATTACGTGACATGACTATGCATTCCCGAATGGGATAGGGCCCTTACTGGAGGCATAAGGTGACATTATGAATTTGTACGAATACAACATGATTGTTGTATTGTGATTGTGGTTCCAAGAATTATGAGCAGGAGGTGGATACAGAATCCGAATAGGTGCGCATACAAATACTTGGATGGAATCGAGGATTTTATTGACTTTGCACGGACACACAACCCGGGTGCAACTAGAATCCGGTGTCCTTGTAGGAGGTGTAACAACACGTTGTGGGAGACAATTGAAAATGTTCGATTTCATTTAGTAAGGAATGGAATGATTGAGACATACAACACTTGGAACCATCACGGGGAACAATTAGACATTGCTTCGTCTTCAAGGGCCACAAGAGTGGAGAATGTTGAACCTGTTGTGGATCCTAATGAACAAGTCATGGATATTATAAATGATGCTTTTCTATTTGCATCGACCAGTAGCAATCAGGAAGGGGAAGATGACGTGCCTACACTAATGGACAGTGCAGAGTTTGAACAGTATGAAAAACTGTTAAAAAATGCCAACCAAGAGTTATACCCGGGGTGCGAGAGCTTTTTCATTCTGACGGCCATTGTGGAGGTAATGCATGAAAAAATAAAGTATCGTATGTCGAACCTTTGTTTCGATTACTTTTTGGGGGTTTTTAAGAGAATGCTTCCGACGGACAATTGTTTGTCGAAAGACCACCGACAGGCGCAGAAGGTGTTGAATGGTCTTGGATTAGGTTATGAAAAAATTCACACTTGCAAAAACAATTGCATGTTATTCTACAAAGAGTATGAAACATTGGATACATGCCCTGTATGCGATGAGTCGAGGTTCAAAACGACATCTCAGAATAGAATGACTAAGATCCCACATAAAGTCATGCGTTATCTGCCCTTGAAACTTAGGTTGCAGCGATTGTATATGTCAACGCATACTGCCACAGACATGAGATGACATAAGAAAAAAGGGTAGACGACGATGTGATGCGGCATCTTGCAGATGGAGAGGCATGGAAAGAGTTCAATTGAACATTCCCCGAGTTTGCTGCTGATCCCCGAAATGTTAGATTGGGACTTGTCACTGACGGATTCAATCCGTACGGGGTTCTAAACCAACACCACAACACTTGGCCGATTTTTGTATTCCCATATAATTTGCCGTCTTAGAAATGCATGAAAAAAGAATACATTATGATGACTGTGTTGATAACTGAGGATCCTAGCAGGTCAATTGATGTTTACTTACGGCCGTTGGTTGATGAAACAGTGTGCGCACGTATGATAAATCCACTAGGAAGATATTCACTTTGTAGGCAGCAGTTATGTGGACTGTGAATGATTTTCCCGCATATGCAATGGTTTCTGGGTGGAGCACAAAGGGTTATGTAGCATGCCTGTATGCAAGGAAGATGTAACTTCTGGTTGGCACGCTGGAAAAGTTTGTTACCTTGGTCATCGGAGATGGTTGCCATGGGACCACGAGTGGTGAGAAAAGGATAAAGAGTTCGACGGGAACACAGAGCGTCGCCTCAGACCTAGAGAATGGTCTGGTGATGAGATCTTGGAACAGCTTAACAGTTTGGATTTTGCTTCGTTCGGGAAAATAGTTAGTCGGACCAGACCTGCTACACATATGAACTGGACGCACAAGCCTATGTTTTTTGAGCTCCCATATTGGTTGAAACTAAAATTGAGGCACAATCTTGACGTTATGCATGTTGAGAAAAATGTCTTTGACACATTGATGGGCACGATTATAGATATCGAGGGCAAGACAAAGGACATGATTAAAGCTCGTTTTGATTTGAAAAGAATGGGCATACGAAGGGGTTTATGGATGAAAAGGGATAGTGATAAAGATAGAAGGGATCTTGCATTTTTTTCCATGAAATCGAATGACTAAAAAAAGTTTCTAAAGTTTGTATCGTCTGTAAAGTTTCTTGACAGGTATGCTTCTAATATTGTATGTTGGGTGAATGTTGACGGGGGTAAATTTACTGGACTAAAGAGCCATGACTGTCATGTGTTTATGCAACGCCTACTTCCTGTGGGGATTCGACACCTGTTGCCGGAAGATGTCGTCAAGCCAATCATATTGTTGTCCAGATTTTTTTCCCAACTGACGGCAAAAACGTTGCAAAAGACAGACATTAATCAATTGCACTATGACATTGTCTAAGTCCTATGCAAGTTTGAGATGATATTCCCTCCAGCTTTCTTCACAAGTATGATTCACGTGATAGCTCACTTGCCAGAAGAGGCATAGCTTGCTGGTCCTGTCAACTATCGCTGGATGTATCAAATAGAAAGGTATATAATCCTCAACATTTGTGTATGCATCATTATCCCATGCTTGCTACTTGCTAATTTGTATCGTATCGTTTTATTTTGGCAGGCTTCTCGGAGAGCTGAAAAAAAGCGTACGCAATAGAGCGAAGCCCGAAGGATCAATTATATGAGGCGCTTACTTTTTGTGGAATGTATTTAAAAGATGTGGACACTGCTTTCAATCGTCCTCTGCGTAATAATGACGGAGGTGTGAGAAATGAGAAACTTTCTATTTTTTCCCAAAGCGCACGACCCTTTGGAGATCCTGTACGAGGAGAGTCGTTTTCCAGAAATGACATGGAGGTAGCTCATTGGTTCGTATTGAACAATTGTGATGAAATAATGACATACTTAGATGAGCATGAAGAGATGATGAAGCGAGAACATCCATCACATTTGTATTCCAAGAAACACCGTGAATTGTTTCCAAAATGGTTTTTGGAATATGTAAGTTATAAGTGTTTTATATTTGACATATATATTGTAGTATTTAATTTTCTCAAACTAACATGTGAATGTTTTTGTATAATATTAGGTGAATAAGTTGAAATCGTTGAATTCCCCCACTTACAGTGAAGAGTTATATAACTTGGCATTCGGCCCAATTCATGCTGAATTGTCCTCGGGTTGTCTTGTTAACGGCATCAATTTTTTGGGGACTACATGAGATGACAAGTTGTGTACGCAAAACAGTGGTGTCCATGTCCCAGGTGGAGGCGAAAGTACGAACATTGATTTCTATGGTAAACTCTCAACTGTCGTGCAATTGCTTTATAAAGACCGATACCAAGTGATCATGTTTAAGTGTCGATGGTTTGATACGAACCCAAATAGGCAAGGAAGTGTTAAAATCGACCATGGCTTACTATCTGTGAACATTAACAGAACTTGGTATGATGACGACCCTTACATTTTGGCAAACATGGCAAAACAGATTGTGTATCTAGATGACCCTAAAGTCGGGAGCGTTTGGAAAGTTGTTCAGTAAATGGATAAGAGGAACGTGTATGCTATACCAGAACTAGACCCATCTTACAACGACGTCGACGTCGCTGACCAACGTTTAGAATCTTCCATGGAAAATGATGCAGAAACACTTCGAGATACAAATGTTATACAAGAACCGTTTCAGCTTGAAGGAGTGTCTTCAAGAGAAATACCGATTCAGTCAATTATAATTGACCTCGGTGATCTTCCGCGATATGATGTTGCAGTGGGCCTGAACAACGACGATGATGTAGTTATGGAGGAGGAGGAGGAGGAGGAGGAGGATTGAGAGACCGAAAGTGATGATAGCAATGATAACGAAGGTTATTATAGTTCAGATGATGAATAATGCAATTTATTTGCAACTTTCCATGTAAAACATAGTAAATGAAATTTTTTGTAATGTAATTATGTTAGTGTAAAGATTTGGGCAAATATGCTTGTTTGAATATATGTCCTTGTTATACCTAAACGTTATATATGTGGAGAAATGAAACATTGTTAAATAAATTGAGCTATACTTACTGAGAAGTTTAATGTAGTCCTTAAGAGAGCAATGAAATCAAGTCAACTAATTTCAAGTAAGAAGCTTATGCCTATTCATATTTTCACATTCTAATTTCCATTTATTCCTATGCCTTAATTTGAGTAAAAAGTTTATAAATCATAAGTTTTTCAATGATTTTAGTTAAGCTCATTCATACCTTTTTAATTAAATTCTTTTAAATTTAATTATGGCGTAAATGCGAATTATTAAAAAAGTATGAATGCGAATTATAAAATAAAATAAAATTCAAATGGAAACAAGTAGAGCGTGATTGAAGATTTGACAACTCCATAAAAAACAAGCGGATCGTGTAGTAATCCATGACCGAGAGTCCTTCAGGTATTTGTACGGACATTAATTCTAGAATCATGCACTGTTTGTTGGGATGGGAGGTTTCGGAAAGAATTATTAAAAAAATTAATTTTGTAAAGACTTTGCGCGACGAATAACTATGTTTCGTCGGTCAAAGTCAAGCAAAGAATTTAAAAAATAATTTTTTGTTTTAATAATTTTTTAAATACGATGCGCGATGAAACATACTTTGTCGCTTATGAATTTGTGCAATGAAGGATGATTTTTTTGTCGCGCAAAGTCTTTACAACAAGAAATAAAATAAAATTTTAATTTTTAAAATCTTTGCCTCACTTTGCGCGACGAAAAATACGTCGTCGCTCATGAATTTGTGCAACGAATGATGGTTTTTTGTCGCGCAAAGTCTTTACAAAAAGAAATAAAATACAATAAATTTTTTTAAAATCTTTGCCTCAGTTTGCTCGACGAAAAATACGTCGTCGCGCATAAATTTGTGCAACTAAGACAGATTTTTTGTCACGCAAAGTCTTTAAAAAAAAGAAATAAAATAAAATTTTATTTTGTTTTAAATCTTTGCCTCACGTTGCACGACGAAAAATACGTCATCGCTCAAGAATTTGTGCAACGAAGACTGGTTTTTTGTTGCGCAAAGTCTATACAAAAAGAAATAAAAATCTTTGCCTCACGTTGCGCGACGAAAAATAAGTCGTCGCTCAAGAATTTGTGCAACGAAGACTGGTTTTTTGTCACGCAAAGTCTTTACAAAAAGAAATAAAATAAAATTTTAATTTTCAAAATCTTTGCCTCACTATGCGGGACGAAAAATACGTCGTCGCTCATGAATTTGTGCAACGAAGGATGGTTTTTTGTAGCGCAAAGTCTTTACAAAAAGAAATAAAATAAAATATTATTTTATAAAATCTTTGCCTCACTTTGCGCGAGGAAAAATACGTTGTCGCTCATGAATTTGTGCAACTAAGACTGATTTTTTGTCACGCAAAGTCTTTACAAAAAGAAATAAAATAAAATTTTATTTTATAAAATCTTTGCCTCACGTAGCGCGACAAAAAATAAGTCGTCGCTCAAGGGTTTAGGGTTTAGGGTTTAGGGTTGAAGAGTGTTAGAGTGCTATAAAAAGTTTGAAAAGAGAGAGGGCAAGGATTGTGGAGGTGAATCGACACCAGCTAGAAGTATTGCGGGACGAGAATAAAAACCTATCAAAGATGGTAGAGTTGTACTCTCGAGACATGCGTAAGCAGCTGGAGGACCTAGACTAACCGGGCAAACGCAAGCAAGCAGATCGCGAGAGAAGTTACACTCAAGCTAAGAGTGCGATCTTTGGGAGCTCGAGTGATGAGCCCCAAGAGGCTGTGCGTGAAAGCCCAGAAGAGGACATCCAGATGGCCAAACTAAAGGCTCCTATGGTCGAGACACCGAGCACTGTGAAAAAGTGATTTCCAATGTATTATTAGTGTGCTTGTTTGTTTCGCCTTTCCCTTGTAATTTTTTTTTCGGAAATAAAAGAGTCAAGTTGCAAAAGAAAAAGACAAAGAAAGCAGCATTCCCAAACTTAAAAAGAACGAAACACACATAAAGAAAAAAACAACTGGAAAGGACATGCTAAACACAATGCACCAGAAAACAGGGAGGAAAATAAAATAAAGTGAAAGTAGAAATGCTCCCCCGTAATGGACGCGAACGGCAAATTGCTCATGAAGCGAAGGGATCGAGAGAAAAGGGCTAACAGCTGGACCGCAAATCCCTCATTAGTAAATGTCTATTTAAACCACGCCTTGGTAAGCTGATGATACCCTGCATTTCTTCCTGCAAACTCAAGGAAAACCATCAAAAAAATCCAGAAACAAAATAATGGCATCCTCATCTACGCTCATTGATGACCTCAACCTTGAGTTGTCCCTTGCACCACCGAATGCCCAGATAAGGGCTCCTCTAAACTCTGTCTTCCCAAATTCCTCTTATCATCATGGCTCGGCCTCAAATTTCTCTGTTGCGGTGCCGATTAGAGCTGTACTGCCGGAAGGCATGACTGTGAGAAGACTCACACCGGCGGTTCATCTGCATGTGGCACAGCGGTCGGACAAGGTGGCAGTGGAGGAGTCCCACACTTTAACCGTGCAACACACGGTTTCCGCCACAAATATAGGCTTGCGCCTACTAGCGAGGATGCTGGAGTGTGCAGCGCTGAGCGATGAACTGGCTGCCTTGAAAGCTCAGGTGGCAGACTTGCAGAAGCGGCTTTACAATTCCAACCAGCATGTAGAAATGCTGCAAAAGAGAAATGAAGACCACGTAGAGCTACTGCAGATTCTACAAGTAAGAGCAAATAGAGGCATGCCATGATGATGAGGATGAAGATGATGAAGATGTTGTTGTTGTTTTTACTTTACTTGAATGTTTTTTTTTTTAATTTTAAAAATGTAATGTTTGAAGTGAAATAAAGTTTCTTTTTAACACTCAGAGAAAAAAAAAACTAACTAACTAACCACACCACGTAAGAAAAATAATTTTTTTTAAAAAACATAAAAAAAAAAAAATTGACTTAACAAAAATAACCAAAAATAAAAAATTAACAAATTTAAATAAAATAAAATTAAAAAATAATAAAAAATAAAAACACGAACATACAAGCAACTCACAGATGACCAGTTAAGGGCCTCAGAAAACACAGCCAGGGGATCCGGGAAGGTTGGAGAGGTCACAATGGTCAAGCTTAAAACCCAAACTTCTTAGACACCGAAGGTGTCGCCTAAAGAACTCCTAGACACTGTATTGACGGAGACACTCACTGGAGTTACCACGAGTCAGCTCATATAAAAAATCTTTTTTTTTAAATAAAAGAAATAGAAAATTAAAATTATTGAAATAATAACAAAACAACTAAAGAGAAAGGATTGGAATACTCCCCTTTGAAGCGATTAGGTCGAGCGTGATGCATTTGGAGGTCGCGACTTCTCCCACTACTCCACACTTCCTATCTTTATGATTGAAGTTGCCTTCTCTTTCCCTTTATTATTGAGCTATTCTAAATTGCTAAAACAAAAACAGAAAACTTGAAATAGAATTAAAAGGATGAGGAAATAAAAACTAAAATGAAAAGGAAAATGAACACACATCCAATTTCATGCTTCGAAGTAACAAACACCAATGGGTTGTGTAAGCTGGGACTTAAACCCAGTTCTCTTGCTTTAGGGCAATTGTCCTTTTCCGTTGGACAACAAACACAACTTGTCAATTAACGTCATTAACTTTAAAACATAAAACTGTCTAGTTCTAAATAAAAATAAATAAAAAGTAGGAAAACCAAATAGAATCAAGCAATGTTACCAATCCCCGGCAACGGCGCCAAAAACTTGTTGCGTCGATTCAGCTGCACCAAAATGGATTCAGCTGCATCCTCAACTTGTGATACTCGCAAGTGCACGAGCCGTTCGGTAGTATAGCATATGTAAGTGCGAGGTCGATTCCACAGGGATTGGTGATTGAATAATCCAATTCAGTTTTCCTACACAAAATAGAAAAAACAAGAAAGAAAATAAATAAAACAAGAAAGAAAGAAAAGAAAATAACTCAAGCAGAAAAGTTCCCAAGTTCAACTAGATTAACGGATTGATTCTAGCTAAAGTATGATTAAGCCATGGTGTTTGGTCCTAACCTTGTATTCCTAATTCCCTAATTTGATCATCTGTTGTCTAACCTAAACTAAGCATTGGGAATCCATTAAGCATAGAAGAACATTTTAAACAACCAAGTATGTATCTAATCCCTGTTGTCAAATGTCCATACATACTTTTCCTATTCATAGTTCAATTCGAATTAAAGCATGGTGTCTACTCTTAATTCAAACCAAGATAGCTAACATGCAAGCCTAAATGGTGATCAATCATTCAAACTAGCATATTAACTTATAAGCATAATCAATAAGAACAAAAACCATAATTGAAACTTGGAAACTAATCAAACTTGAAACTAAAGAAAAGAATTTACATAACAATGAAAAGTAAAGTGGAACTAAGAAAAACTTAAGGAGAATTTCAGCACAAAGATTTCATTACAACAATTGAAAACTAGAAAGAGAAACTAAGAGAATTTGAGGGAGAGAAGGGAGGGGAGCTCTAGAGAAGTGTTTGAGAGCTCCCCCCCTTTGGGGGTGTTTTTTGAAGCTTGAAGACTCTATTTATAGGGCTAAGAGGGAGGAACATCATGATGAAATCCAACACCACCATTCCTCTTTTAATACAATCCATAACTCCCACTTCATCTTGTCTATGTTATTGTGGTTGGAATCAATTCCATCCCATACTTCTTTTGCTGCACCTCAAGCTTTCTTCACATGGGTTTTCAAAGGTGTTCAATTGTGGCTGCCTTTTGCTGCCAACCCATGTGGGGTTTCTTCACCTTTGCTAGAAAAAACGATTCTTCTGAACCAGGCTTGGTGTAGGAAGGCATGAGGTTTCAATATGTATCCAATGGGGCTAAAATTTGGATATGTCATAATAGACACCCATTGGAACAACTTTTATGAAGAATGTATTCCCATCTGAGCAGTACAAGTGTACGTTTTGGGCCTTGCAAGTTGGCTGCTGAAAATAGATTGGAATTGACAATGCATTGCAGTCAGCTTGTGGGCTTGTTTTGGGCTTCATCTTCCCTCCTACAAAATCTTCAAATGTCATTTTTGGCCCAATAACGCAGATGCTGCCGAATTTGACCTTAAGCTGCCAAAACTTGCATAACTTCCTCTATGAGACTCGGAATCATGAACCGTAAAATGCTCCAGAAACTAGACTTCTGCATCTTTCCAATGATATAGGGCTCATCATCTAGTTCATCCTCAGAAAGTACAGTCCAATTCGTGAAGTTGACTGATCTGCAGACACCGTTTTGATGAGTCTCAAGCTTATTACACTGAAACAAACACAAAATTTATTAAATGCACAAGTTTAACTCAAAAACATAATCAAATCATAAGTTAGAAGGGTACAAAATGATATATAAATATGCACCGATCAAGCTTTTGATTTTGAAACACATATCTCAATCAAGCTTTTAAGTTAATTCAGCTATGGCGTGTTTTCATGACACTCCAACATCTTCAGCTCATGATAAACCTTTGAAATACATCATAAAGTTTTTGAACTTCAAGTCTTCAACCATGACTTCTCTTCGCAGGATGATTCTTTCTCTTCAGCCATGACTTCTCTTCGCACATGTTTTAAATTGTTGCCTTTTCATCATCAATTATTTCTATTATTTGAGAATACTTGCAAATTTTTTTAATATGATTCATTAGTAATTTTTATAATCATTCTTGTAAAAAAAAATAAAAATCTAAACCCTATCTTGCGAGACGAAGCTATTCCTATTCGTCGCGCAATGGAGCTTTGTGTGACGCCAGGACGTCCTACGTCGCGCAATGTGATAATTTTTAGGGTTTATAAATTAAGGTTTAGGGTTTAGGGTTTAGGGTTGTTTGCGTGACGCCAGTGTATTTTAACGTCGAGCAAGGTGGTGAAAATTTTGGCGGACGGAGGCGAAAATTTTGGCTGATTTATTACTTTGCGCGACGATTTTTTTTCAGATGTCGTGCAAGGTTGTGGAAATTTTGGCTGAATTATTACTATGCGCGACGACGGTTTTTTTGTTACATCGCGCAAACTGTCCTTGCGCGACAAGTTGGATTTTGTCATCATACAAGTTCACGAAAAAATTTCTCAAAACGACTCAACTTTGATTGAGACCTCCCTCCATAACCACAGCATCCAACCACCTCAACCCATGAAACCGACCCCAAATTTCGACCGGCAGCCACCACCTTCGAACCCCAGCCCTTCCCTGCCGTTTTCGACCGATTTTGCCACTGTTTCTTCGAGCGCGTGCTCCCTCCTCCGGCCACCAAATCTGACGATTGAGGTATGGATTCCACTCTTCTTTTCGTGCTCTAGCTGATGGTTGGTTAGGATTTGATGAATTGCTAGCATAGGTTGTTAAATTGAAAAACCTAAATTTTGGCCGGATTTTGGGATGAAATTCCGGCCACTTCAGCCCCTTTTTTGGCCTATGTCCAAAAACAAAAGTGGCTCTAATCGATGTCCTGAACCTAGGGTAGGAAGATTGGTCCATGATTTTGAGATTTTTCCTGCGATGGTTATCGCTTTGGACACCCACGCGCCGACGCTTGTGGCAGCGCGTGGGTACTGTAGCAAACCAACACTGTGTCCCGATGTGATCCCCTAGTTTTCATGAGTGCGTAGGTATGTTCGAATTCCAATTTGGATATCGTTTGAGCCTCGAACGGATTTCACCTATTGTGCGATTTCTGGGTTTGATATGTTTGGACTGTTCGATCGAACCCAAACTCACGTATGTTGTACCTTGTATTTCTAGGATCGTATAGGATTCGACGGATCGTGGATCGGAGTCCCGTTTACTCCGAAATCGCAAACCCTAAGACAAGATATGATTTACTTAATTAATTAAGATTCTTAATGAAATTGTATATGCTTAGTTGGTAAATTGGATTTATTTTTATGTTTGTTAATTAATGAAGATTTTTATATATTTTTATTTTATTAGTTGTTGGGCTTTTTATTTTTATTCTATTAGACGTTGGCCCCATTGAAAACAAAATTAAATAAATGTTTAAATAGTTTTGGACCACATATTAGAGTAACTATGTTTTTAACTTTGGATGCTTGTTCAATTGTGCAGATGTCAAACCTTATTAGAAGTCGTAAGGCAGTGACGACTACACAGAGTTTGCCTCCCTCGGCTACAACGTCACCTGCCACTGCTCCAGCACATATGGATGACATGCCGGTTTGTCCCAGGGTCTCCCATGCTTGTTCAATTGTGCAGATGTCAAACCTTATTAGAAGTCATAAGGCGGTGACGACTACACAGAGTTTGCCTCCCCCGGCTACGACGTCACCTACCACTGCTCCAGCACATATGGACGACATGCCGGTTTGTCCCGGGGTCTCCCATGCACTGGCGACATCAGAGTCATCTGCGGTGCAACTTGTTAGCGCTAGGCGGCGTCACTATCCCCTAGCACGACCAACACCACTTCGACATCCGCTGCTGGTGCGTCGGGGTCACAACTAGGTAAAGATTTACTTCAACTCCAGCTATTTCAGACCAAGATTTTAGTAGGATTTGTTATTTAACGTTAATTTTATGTTTCTTTGCAGCCAAGAAGAACACCCTGGGACCTTGTCGCCAATTAAAGACGGCGAAGGTCACCTGGGTGACCAACAGTCGTATCAACATCGGATACGACGAGCGACATCGGGCTGTACCAACGGCGAACCAGCATAGCTCATTGGCCCACAACATTGGTCACGTCGTTCGAACCCATTGCCCGATGAAATGGAAGTCTTGGAAGGTCATTCCTGACGAGATGCGGATGGAGGTGCGCGGACAGCTGTCGGTATGTATCCTACCTTTTAAGTGTTTTTCCTTCAAATTTTATATGTTTTTAATACTTAATGTATGTAATAAATTTGTTGCAGAAGAACTACAATTTAGAGAACCTCGGCGACGAGTTGTTGGTGTACATCAATAGACTCTTGCTGAGAGATACAAGCAGTGGAAGAGCGACCTGCACCACCATTTTCAGGCATATGATGATCCACAGGTCGCTCTTCAAGAGGGTTGCCCGAAGGAACTTGAGGGGCGGGAGGATAGTTGGGAGTGGCTCTGCGGTCATTTTCAGGATGTCGATTATGTGGTATTTTTTTATATTAAGTTGAAAATTATTACACGTGTCTTACTAATGCTTATTTAATTTTTTATATTTCATTTGAATTTCAACTAATACGTTTTATTTTTTGTATAACAGAAGAAGGCCAAAGCAAATAAGGGCAATAGGGAGAAGAGGACTCTTCTCCACCATTCAAGTTCCAGGCCTTTCTCCTATAGGATGGAGGCGCGGCGGTGGGTAATAATAAATTCATTTTTATTTAATTTTTAATATGTCATTAATATTAATTTGTTTTTTCGTACTAACATTTTTCTTCTCTTGTTCAATTCAGGGGGGGTCCAAATTCCCTGAGATTGATGTCTTTGGCGATGTTTATGTTCGACCTAGGAATGAGTTGGCCGAGTCCCTTCATGTAAGTAGTCTTTAATTTTAATTATTATCTTACGCATTCAAGTTTCATGGTTATTATATGAATGTTTTAATTAATATTTTATGTTATGTTAAACAGACGATGATGATGGAGAAGAGCCAGTTGGTTCTTCAGGAGTCTGCCTCCCAGCTTCCTCCAGCTATGCCGCTCGAGTCCGTGGCTCCTCCACAGGATGAGGGGTTTCAAATCCTGACGGAAACCTTGGATCAAACTCTCGGGAGGTGGCCAGGGACATATTGTCGAGGGATGGGGAATGCCCAGCGGCGGCCACCTAGACCCCGCTCATCATTGCAATCAAACTGTCAGGTGACTGCTTTGACAGTAGAGGTGGCCAAGCTTAAGGGTCATCTGTCACATCTTCTACAATCCCTTGCTCAGTCCAGCATTCCAATCCCGCCTTTTCCTCCCTCGTCGACCTCCGAGCCCCGCCAACTCGAGCATGGCCACCACACCTCTGCCCCTGTCGACAATGTCCAGACCTCCGAGCCGCATATGCCAAACGACCAAGTAGATTTTGGAACATTGTTTGATTAGTTTTTAACTTTCTTAATTACATTTTAAACATTTCTGTTGTACTATACATTTATATTATGTAATAAATTTTTTTTCTCTTCATTACATTTTTTTTATTGCAATTTCATTTTATTATATAAAAAAACCAAATTTATTTTTTTTACAAAATAAAAAACAAGTAAAATTTAATTTAATTAAAATATATTTTACTTTTTGCGCGACGAATCACTTTTTTTTCAAAATACAAAATCGTAAAACTAAATTTTATGTTTGCGCGACGAAAGTTTTCGTCTCGCTAAAGAAGTGCGATGAATACAGTTTTGTCGTGCATGTCGTCGCGCAAATATTTGTGACACAAATCTTCTCTTGTCCCTACATCTCTGCGTGACGAAGATAAATCGCCGCGCCGTGTTCTTGCAACGACTGTGATTTCGTTGCGCAAATATTTGGGCGACGAACAATTGTGTTGTCCCTGAACTTTTGGTGCAACGAAGGATAACCGTCGCTCTTTTTGCGCGACTAATTATAGAAATTGGTCGTGTAAAGTCTTTCTTCACAATCTTTGCACGACGAAGTTTCTGTCGCGCTGACATTTGTGTGACTTAACTGCACTTTGCACGACCAAATTTTCTTCGTCGCGCAAACTGTAAAATGTAGTAGTGTAATCAAGAAAAGTGGAAAGTTTGCTGGGCTAGAATAAGAGTAAATCAGGAATTTTTTTATATTAAAGCATTGTTTCTCTCTCATAATAATGTCATCAAACAAATAAAAAAAAAAGTTAACTATAGTCAAATTCCACGGACATGTGTCAACTTTTGGAAAGGGCCTTGAGTTAAAGTGGTGAGCAAAAATACCCCCTTAAAATCTTACACGTCTGCATTTCTGTCCAATCCTTGTAATTAACTTGCTTGGTTGGCATCTTTCTAAATTTTTATATGTTCCGGGTTCACCACGTGGCTGGTGTACCATCCAATAAACATAGAACATGTGGAATTATTGTTCAACTTTCTGCATTTCTCTTTATGACATGTGGCGGGCTGCATTGGAAATATTCAATATGTCCTTCGTTTATTGGATGGTACACCAGCCACGTGGTGTACCTGGAACACCCAAAAATTACTCCTGACGGGATGTGGAAGAGAAAAAATGAGAGGAAGGGCGCATTGCAAGGGGCAAGATAGAAGGGTAAGCTTGCAGACAATAGCGGGGTATTTGAATGGTCGAGAAATTGTCAATGGCATGTATATAAGAGTAGGGTGGCGGAGATACAAGGGACACCAAATTAAAGAAGACAAGCATCGTCTTCAAATTAAGTGATACATCGAGATATAGAGTATTGCGTAGATTTGACTTCACGTATTGTGTGAGAATTCGAACGACAACGATGTCTGGGATGATGCTTATGCTGCTGCTATGCCTCTCAGTTGGGACTATTTCGGTTGTCCACTGTGGGAACCCTTACCTTTTTTTCACATGGAATGTCACATATGGAACCCTCTCTCCTCTGGGAGTTCCCCAGCAAGTCATTCTCATAAATGGCCAATTTCCTGGACCCAACATCAACTCCACCACCAACAACAACATCGTGCTCAACGTCTTCAATAACCTTGACGAGCCATTCCTTGTGACATGGTGCGTACCTAGCTAATTCGATTCACATATATCCTATAATTAATTAATAAGTTTTTATTTAATTAATTGAGATTAATCATTACAGGAACGGTATCCAGCAGAGGAAAAATTCATGGCAAGATGGAACCCTTGGAACCATGTGCCCCATTCCCCCTGGTACGAACTACACCTACCAATTCCAAGTGAAGGACCAGATCGGGAGCTTCATGTACTATCCCACAACTGCCATGCATAAGGCAGCCGGTGCCTTCGGTGGCCTCCGCGTGAACAGTCGCCTGCTCATTCCAGTGCCTTATGCCGATCCAGAGGATGACTACACTGTCCTCATCGGTGACTGGTACACCAAAAGCCACACCCAACTAAAGAAATTATTGGAAAGCGGTCGTTCCTTGGCCAGGCCAGAGGGGGTCCTCATCAACGGCAAATCTTCAAAGGGAGATGGCAAAGACGAGCCCCTCTTCGTCATGAAGCCCGGCAAGACCTACAAGTACAGGATCTGCAACGTGGGGCTCAAGAACTCCCTCAACTTCAGGATCCAAGGGCACTCCATGACGCTTGTTGAAATGGAGGGCTCCCACACCGTCCAAAACACCTACGACTCGTTTGACGTCCATCTCGGGCAATGTTTCTCGGTGCTTGTGACTGCCGACAAGGACCCCAAGGACTACTACATGGTGGCTTCCACCCGATTCACCAAGAGCGTGCTCACCGGCAAAGGCATCATCCGCTACGAAAATGGCAAGGGCCCTGCCGCGCCTGAACTCCCCAAGGCCCCCGTAGGATGGGCCTGGTCTCTTAACCAGTTCCGCTCCTTCCGCTGGAACCTCACTGCCAGTGCTGCCAGGCCTAATCCTCAGGGCTCCTACCACTATGGTAAGATTAACATCACCCGCACCATCAAGCTCGTCAACTCCGCCAGCAAGGTGGACGGCAAGCTTCGCTATGCCATCAACGGAATCTCCCATGTGGACCCTGAAACTCCCCTCAAGCTGGCTGACTACTATAAAGTTTACGACAAAGTCTTCAAGTTCGATACCATGAAGGATACTCCCCCAGCCACAGCGGCAGACAAGATCACCATGGTACCCAATGTTGTCAACATAACCATGAAAGATTTCGTTGAGATCATCTTTGAGAACCCGGAGAAGAGCCTTCAGACTTGGCATTTGGATGGATACTCCTTTTTTTCCGTCGCGTAAGTTCATCTATTTATTATACCTATCTATCTAATTAAGCTAATTAAAGGAAATTAATCATTCTCCCTCCACAGATCGGAGCCCGGCACGTGGACCCCAGAAAAGAGAAGAAACTACAATCTCCTTGACGCTGTGAGCAGGTACACTGTCCAAGTGTTCCCCAAATCCTGGGCTGCCATCCTGTTCACATTCGACAACGCGGGAATGTGGAATGTAAGGTCTGAACAACCGGAGAGGCGCTACCTAGGACAACAGTTTTACGTGGGCGTTGAAAATATTGCACGCTCCCTCAGAAACGAGTACAACATGCCAGACAATGCCCTTGTCTGTGGCATCGTTAAGGACATGCCCAAGCCCGCACCATACAGCATGTAACATATTTCACCGCCATGCCATGCCGCTTCACACTATGTGACAGATACAGAGATAGAGAGGGACAGTGACGATCCGTAAAAGTGCACGCGTGTGAGTGAGTGTGAGAGAGAGAGATCATCATTAAGATTTTTCGTATTTCTTCGCAGCCAATTTAAGCGAAGAGAGTTAGAAGAATGGTAAAGAATAAGAAGGGTTTGGCACAACATAAAAGATTGCCTCATTATGTGTGCATCAACCCTCTAGAATTCCACACCTGACTCACGCACCAGCGCAATTCGTCCAGTACGTGATAACCGATTCTGGTCCTAGTGTAAGAATCGTAGCCTCCTATATATGGTCTGCATGGCTGGAGATGAGTCCTTGCTCCCTAAAAGAAAGGATCTGATTTTTGACTAAGAAGAGGAATATAGTCATGTAATTCCTTTGCACTTTTTATAGTGAAATATACTGAACATTCTTATTCTCTCTGAGTTCTTTTTCTCCTCTCTGCATACGTTTCTTACAAAAAAGGTTTTTCTTTTGTTTTGTTAATCAATCAAAACCATAAAAGTTTTATACCAATTTCAACATGGTATCAGAGCTCTTGGTCTGATTCCAAAGAGGGGCGTAAGCTGTGAGAGAGGGCTTTCCTGGAAAAATCCCCAAAAGGGATAAAGGTTGCTCTTTTATTGATTGGTTCACTGAGACTCACTTAGAAAATGGTGGGATCAGGTTCTTCAGGTGGAGATTTACGAACTCCACAGTTTGATGGTGCAAACTATGATTTTTGGGCTGTCAAAATGGAGACTATCCTCATAGCATATGATCTATGGGATGTAGTAGAGATTGGGCCACAACCACAACAGATCATCGAGGAAGAAGAAGACTCTAGAGGTGAAGGCAGTGAAGCTGAGCAAATTCTTGTGGAAGCACCTACCATTTCCAAAGAAGACAGGATAAAAAATGCCAAGACATTGAGTCTTATACAAGGAGCTTTAACAGATGAGCTCTTCCCTCGCATCCGAAATCAAAAGACTGCAAAAGGAGCTTGGGATATTCTGAGAAGAGAGTTCAGAGGAGATAAAAAAGTAAGAGCTGTAAAACTTCGAGCAGTTAGAGTAGATTTTGAGTATATGAGGATGACAGATGGTGAAAGCCTAGATGATTATTTGGCTAGGTTTTTTGGAACTGTGAATAATCTGAAATCACTTGGTGAAGATGTGTCTGAAACTAGAATTGTACAAAAACTATTGATGAGTCTAGGTAGAAGATACAAATCCATTGTGTCTATTATTGAAGAAACTCGAGATTTGGATGCTATTAGAGTTGAAGAAGTCATTGCATCTGTCAAGGTCTATGATAAAAGGGAAGACTTGCGTGATGAAAGAGACAAAATGATAGGAATTGAGAAAGCTTTCAGTAGTCTCAGAGTTGGAAATAACCAAGTCACTGGTTCCTATAAGGGTTCACAGAGTAGGCCAAATCAAAAGTGGCAGGGACAAGACAAAAAGGGATCAAATTGGTCTCAAGGTGGAAACTTGAATAACAACAATGGCTCAAGCTGGAATAATAATTCTGGAGGAAATTGGAACAGTAGATTCAATTCACAGAACAAGCAAGGAAGTAGTAGTCAAAGTGGTGTGAAACCACAGTGTCAAGTATGTCAAAAATACCATTTTGGTGTGTGCAGATACAAAGGAAAAGCTAAGTGTGGGAAATGCAATCGTTTTGGTCACACTGCAAAAGATTGTGAAGGTCAAAAGCAAACAGCCAACTATGCACAGGAAGAAGAAGTAACCACAGGAACCATGTTCTATGCTTGTCACTCGGCAAGTGTGCAAAATGGAAGTGTATGGTTTGTGGACAGTGCCTGCGGCAATCACATGACCTCTCAAGAGTCTGCATTGATAAATATAGACAGATCTGTGACTTGTAAGGTAAGATGGGCACTGGGGATCTTGTACAAGCAACTGGAAAAGGCACTCTTGTGGTTTAAACTCAGTGTGGGAAGAGATACATAAATGAAGTGTTGCTAGTGCCAGGCTTGGATGCACTACTAAAAAAAACCCCTTGCGCGACCAAACTTTGCGCGACGAAACAAAATTCGTCGCGCAAAGTCACTTTGCGCGACAAATATTAATCATCGTCGCTCAAAGTCTTACGCGACTCAATTTTGCGCAACGAAAAACAAATCGTCGCACAAAGTTACTTTGCGCGACGACAAAGCATCGTCGCGAAAAGTAACTTTGCGCGACGAATACTAGAATTCGGTGCACAGAGTTTTGCGCGACGAATAGTAAATTGTCTCGCAAAGTATTTACAAAAATAAATAAATAAAAAATTATTTTTAAAAATTTTTGGATGCCTTTGCGCGACGAATACTAGAATTCGGTGCACAGAGTTTTGCGCGACGAATAGTAATTCGTCTCGCAAAGTATTTACAAAAATAAATAAATAAAAAATTATTTTTTAAAATTTTTGGATGCCTTTGTGCGACGAAATAATAATCTTCGTCTCGCAAAGTCTCTACTAAAATTAAAAAAAATAAAAAAAAATTTGGATGACTTTGCGCGACGAAATAATAATCTTCGTCTCGCAAAGTCTATACAAAAATAAATAAAATAAAAAAATTATTTTGTTAGAAAAATATATTATTGTAGTTCGGATTGAGTTTTTGTTAGAAAATATATATTTTAAATTGACGATCGAATTGGTTCATTGTATTCATATAGGGTCAAGGAATGTAGCTGTAAAAAATCATCAAAATCGAAATTGAAATAACCGTTAAATCGTGATTTTTCGTTTATAACCGTCGAAAAGTTTTGTCCTATTACTTGATCTCTGAATGTTTATTTTTTCCGAGTTTTGGCGTATATGATCTCGAAGTATAAACAAACAAGTTTGAAAGTTGGATCATTGAAACTAGTTTCGTAGAATGCATATGACATCAAAACAATATATTCACTAACAATTAAGAGTTTATAAACTTTCATTAAATACAATATAAGATTTTGTGGTATCCACTAGTGTAAATATTTTCAATTGAAGATCAAATTGAGTCATTGTATTCATATAGGGTCAAGGAGTGTAGCTGTAAAAAAATCATCAAAATCGGAGTTAAAATAACCGTTTAATCGTGATTTTTGTTTATAACCATCGAAAAGTTTTGTCCCATTACGTGATCTCTGAATGTTTATTTTTTCCGATTTTTGGGGTATACGATCTCGAAGTATAAACAAACAAGTTTCACGGTTGGATCGTTGAAACTGGTTTCATATAATACATATGCCATTAAAACAATATATTCACTAACAATTAAGAGTTTATTTATAATTTTGTTAAATATAACATAAGATTTTGTGGTATCCACTAGTGTAAATATTTTAAATTGACGATCGAAGTGGTTCATTGTATTTATATAGGGTCAAGGAGTGTAGCTGTAAAAAATCATCAAAATCAGAGTTGAAATAACCGTTTAATCGTGATTTTTTGTTTATAACCGTCGAAAAGTTTTGTCCTATTACTTAATCTCTGAATGTTTATTTTTTCCTATTTTTGGTGTATATGATCTCGAAATGTAAACAAACAAATTTGACGGTTGGATCGTTGAAACTAGTTTTGTAGAATGTGTATGCCATGAAAACAATATATTCACTAACAAATAAGAGTTTATTTATACTTTTATTAAATATAACATAAGATTTTGTGGTATCTACTAGTGTAAATATTTTAAATTGACGATCGAATGTAGTCATTGTATTCATATCGGGTCAAGGAGTGTAGCTATAAAAAATCATCAAAATCAGGGTTGATATAACCGTTAAATCATGATTTTTCGTTTATAACCGTCGAAATGTTTTGTCCTATTACTTAATCTCTGAATGTTTATTTTTTCTGATTTTTGGCGTATATGATCTCGAAGTGTAAACAAACAAATTTGACGGTTGGATCGTTGAAACTAGTTTTGTAGAATGCGTATGCCATGAAAACAATATATTCACTAACAAATAAGAGTTTATTTATACTTTTATTAAATATAACATAAGATTTTGTGGTATCTACTAGTGTAAATATTTTAAATTGACGATCGAATGCAGTCATTGTATTCATATCGGGTCAAGGAGTGTAGCTGTAAAAAATCATCAAAATCAGGGGTGAAATAACCGTTAAATCATGATTTTTCGTTTATAACCGTCGAAATGTTTTGTCCCATTAATTGATCTCTTAATGTTTATTTTTTCTGAATTTTGGTGTATATGATCTCGAAGTATAAACAAACAAGTTTGACAGTTGGATCGTTGAGTAGCTTTAAATTTATTTATTTTGTACGTATGACACTTAAGAAATTGAATAGTATATGTATTTATTAGTAGCTTTAAATATTTTTTAAGACTTTGCGCGACCAATTAGTATTTCGTCGCGCAAAGTATACTCTAAAAATTTGGGCGTGGGCCAAAAAAGGGAATTTTAAAAATAAAAAAAAATTTCGACTTTGCGCGACCAATATATAATTATTCGTCGCGCAAAGTATACTCTAAAAATTTGGCGGGCACCAAAATTGAGATTTTAAAAAAAAAATTTTTTTTGACTTTGCGCGACAAATATATAAATATTCGTCGCGCAAAGTATACTCTAAAAATTTGGCGGGCACCAAAAATGGGATTTTTTTTTTAAAAAAAAATTTCGACTTTGCGCGACAAATATATAAATATTCGTCGCGCAAAGTATACTCTAAAAATTTGGCGGGCACCAAAAATGGAATTTTTAAAAAATAAAATAAAATTTCGACTTTGCGCGACCAATATAATTATTCGTCGCGCAAAGTATATATTCTAAAAATTTGGCGGGCACAAAAAATGGGATTTTTTTTTAAAAATTTCGACTTTGCGCGACCAATATATAAATATTCGTCGCGCAAAGTATTCTCTAAAAAATTGGCGGGCACCAAAAATGGGACGCGGGAATATTTTGGTCGCGCAAAAGTTTGGGCGACCAGAAATTCGTCGCCCAAAACTGAAAAAATTTGGCGGGCACCGAAAATGAGAATTTTTTTTTAAAATTTTTTTAAACACTTTGCGCAACCAATTTATTGTTTCGTCGCGCAAAGTGATACGTTCTTTAAAAGCAAAATAACTCCTCCACCATTTTCTCAATGTCTTCTAAATCCTACCATTTCTCTCTCTTTCCCACTTTCCAAATCCTACCATTTCTCTCAAACTCACTCCTCTCACTTAATCTCTCATCTCTCTCTTCACTATCTCTCTCTCTCTCTCTCTCTCACTCTCTCATCTCTCTTTTCATCATCTCTTACTCTCACTCATTCTCTCATCTCTCTCTCACTATCTTCTCTAATTCTTTCACACTCACTTCCAAAACTATTAAATTTTTTTCATTAATATGTGTTTTTGGAGTTAGTTTTGAGTTTATGCCAATTATTTGTCATTATTTTATGTTATTGTTTTGTTATTTGACAATATTTGTTTTTTTTTTTTGTAGGGAATTGTTGAGGCTTTGATGGCTAAAGTTGAGGATTTGATATAAGATGCTTGTAGATTTTATTATTGTACTTTGTTAATTTAAGTGTACATTTTGAATATTATGTATATTGGATAATTTGACCACTATTTTTCTTATGTAATTTTATTTTGAATATGTCAATTTAAATTAAAGTAATTAAGAGAAATAAAATCATAAAATTAAATTAAATTTAAAAAAATTAATATAATGAAATTGATATAAGAGAAATAATAATAAAAAATGTCAAAAACCTTGCGCGACAAAATATTTCGTCGCGCAAACTATTAAATCAGTTTATTTTAGTTTAAAATTTTCAAAAAATAAAAATAAAAAAAAAGAATACTTCGTCGCGCAAAACTTTGCGCGACGTTAACATTCGTCGCGCAAAGTACACTTGCGCGACATTAACTTTCGTGGCGCAAAGGAGATATTATTCGTCGCGTAAAGTACTTAATATTCGTCGCGCAAAGTTGTTATTGTCCGTCGTGCGAAGTAATTAATATTCGTCGCGCAAAGTTGTTATTTTCGTCGTGCAAAGTCGTCATGATTCGTCGCGCAAGTTGTTATCCTTTGTCGCGCAAAGTGGCTTTGTGCGACGAAGAATTTTCGCCGTCGCGCAAACCCTTTCTTTACGAGTTTTGCGCGACTAAACTTGTGCGACCAAAATTTCGTCGCGCAAACTTTGCGCGATGAAATTTTCCTTTGCGCGACCAAAAATCATTTGTCGCACAAAGTGTTTTTTGTAGTAGTGATGAGAATCTATTGAGTGTAGGTCAGATGATGGAGCATGGTTACTATGTTCTATTTGGGGATAACAAAGCTGTGGTATTTGATGATAGGAGTCTCAACAATGTGGTAGCAAAAGTGTCTATGGCAGGAAATAGATGTTTCCCTCTTTCATTAGAGTCAATGACCCTGTAGGAAGAAAAGCATCAATGATTGAAGACTCTTGGATTTGGCATAGAAGACTTGGACATTTGAACTTTGCTAGCATGAAAAAGATGCAGCAGATGGAAATGGTGTTGGACTACCTGTGTTAACAGAAATGAAGGATGTGTGTGAAGGCTGTGTTTCAGGAAAACATCACAGAGAGAAATTTGATAAAGAGGAAGCATGGATAACAAGCTGTCCACTAGAATTAGTGCACACAGACTTGTGTGGACCAATGCAAAATGAGTTGATTGGTGGAAATAGGTACTTCATCACATTCATTGATGACTTCTCAAGAATGTGTTGGGTATACTTCCTTAGAAATAAATCTGATACTTTTAATGTGTTCAAGAAATTCAAAGCTTTAGTTGAATTGCAAAGTGGATTCAGTTTGAAAAAGCTAAGGAGTGATAGAGGTGGTGAATATACCTCACATGAATTTCAAGATTTCTGTGCAAGCATGGGAATGGAGAGGCAACTAACCGTTGCCTACTCACCTCAGCAAAATGGAGTTGCTGAGAGGAGAAATAGAACAATTGGTGAGATGGCAAGATCCATGATGACTGAGAAAGGTATTCTTGTGATTTTTTGGGCAGAAGCTATAAGTACAGCTGTGTATCTCCAAAATAGATGTTTTACAACATCTGTGTCAAGCAAAACACCATTTGAAGCATTCACAGGTAGAAAGCCAGGAATCAAGCATTTGAAAGTCTTTGGTTGCATTTGTTACACTCATGTCCCATCACCTTTGAGGCAGAAATTTAATGACAAAGCTAGAAAGGGAGTTTTTATGGGATATGGAAGCTGTGAAAAGGGTTATAGGGTGTATGCACTACTACAAAAACGAAATAGACGACAGGAATCCACCGTCGTGTAGCATGTTTTAAAACCGACGTGAAATCGACCGCCATCTTTTAACACATAAAATAACAACGGAAAATAGCCGACGTCGTTAATATATTACACGTCATAAAAAATACTAAAACCGACGTCTACTTCATACATAAAATCTTAAAAAGACAACATTCGACTATATTAGACGACGGTTTTAGTAAAACACAGACGTTTAAATAATGTTAAATGTCAAAAACAACTACAAACCCGATGTAAATATGATTATCAACGGCTCTAATTAAAATAAAACCGACGTGTAAAACGTAGAAACCGTCATGGTTAATATACACTACGTTCACTAAATAAAAAAACTAACGTCTGAAACATATAACATCGGAAATTAGAAGTCACTTTTGTCAAAAAAAGTGACGTTTGAAAGATTTAACATGGAACATATTTACTTGGACTAACGTAAAAAAACAAATAACCATGACCCTTCAGGTCACCACAGACGTTGAAAATGATTTTGACAGCTTGAACAGAGAAATAAACGACGTGGATTTAATATTACACGTCGGTTAATTAAAATACCTGTTATGTTTAATCCATTTACTATGGCCTAGGAGTCACATTTTGGGAGGTGGTTAGTAATTTACAACGTCGGTTTTTATAGACTTTGACGTGGTTGGCATTTTAAAAGTCTCTTTTGTGAGCCACTTAGACGTGTGTAATCTCTGAGACGTCATTGCTTTTAGCCTAACCTTCGTTAAGAAGTAAGGAAACGCCTTGAATTATGGATTTGACGTCGGTTATTGTAAAATGAAGGTCGTGGTTAGAACTTTACTATGTCTCAAGAATCCAATTATTCGACGTTGTTATATACTTACTACGTCGGTGATTTATTTATTCCATGACGTGGCTAGTCTTTGTTAAGTCTCTTTTATAACCTTTTTTGACGTGTGTATTCTCCGAGACATCATTTGTTTAATTATAACTGACGTGCAACAATTTTTTTACAATGGTAATTATCAATTGATTATATCCGTAAATTCGTCGGTTTGAGCTCTGCCGCCGTGTTATTTTTTATTGTACGTCGTTGATTATTTCATTTACTGTCGTTGTTGTTAATATTTATTAACCGTTTTGAAATTAATTTTAATTCACCGACGTGTTTTCTTTTTCAAATGGTGGTTTTTATTTCATTTTTGCTTTGTCATTCCACGTCGTTTGTGAAAACCTGACGTTGGTTGTTTTGTAGACGTCTCTGTTTGCGAATTTTGTAACTTGACCGTCGTATTTTCAGCTTTAACCCATTATTTTTAATTTTTGATTTGTCGTGCCCAAAGCCTGCAGAATGAAAATGTGATTGGAATTAAAATGATATACAGAGCTATTAATTAATGTCATACAATTAACTGCATAACTAATGTCATACATTACAACAATCAATCAATCCATATATCTTCACACCCATCTCTAATATTCTCACTCCCAAACTCACCCACTAGGTCATCAAATGTGTCAACATTTGGTATCCCTCTAGTAAATGGCTCACACTCAAATCTAATATCACCTAGCACAGCATCACCAATAACGTCATTATATTCTCTATTAGGCATTGATAACACTACCGACCAACGACGATACATAGGGTCGTCAACATAAAATACTTGTTTGACTTGAGAAGCCATAACAAATTGGTCGTTCCTAAGTCCAATTTTACTCAGATCTATAAGGGTAAATCCAAGTTCGTCGACTACAAGGCCCGAAGTGTTATCTATCCAATCACACCTCAAGATTGGGATTCTAAACTTTTGGTAGTCAAGGTCCCAAATTTCTTGAATAACCCCATAAAAACCCATATTGGAGACAATAGGGTTTTTATCCTTGGCACTAGCAACTTGCATAGTATGTGCAAGTAAATAAACTCCACTATTTTGGACAGTTCGCACATCATCTTGTGCCTTGGTGTTAAATTTGACACCATTAATAAGATAGCTCCTATATGACGGCACTACCATGCTTGGACCAACTGCTAACCACCTCAAATTTTCTGATACGCCATTATTGTCTTCCCCATTAAGTTCACTTTGAACCTGCAAATTAAACATATATCTTAATTCAATCTAACATATATATACCTTAAAAGTTCAATATGTCATTCAATAACATATATACCTTAAAGCGTATTCATTGAGTGAAAGTGCTATTGTGCTTATCTTGTAGCCACTTTGTTCTCTTTCTAAATTTTGGATAAGTGGTCTTGATGTGGATCATATGTTCCCTACAATTGACACGAAAAAATCAAGCATTACGGTCCCTTGTATATAAGATAAACATAAGGAGTAATAATATTTAAAATGGCTACATATGAAAAATTAAACTCATACGTACTCGATATAAGGTAGGACTTCCAACGTATTCTCCAAGACATATAGATGTGCCTGGTTCAACAAGTCTAGATCAACTAAGCTCACTGTGCAACCTGATAATGGCTTTGAAACTCCCATCTTTTGGCTTGAAGGCACTCCAACTATAGTAACATCAGATAAATGCTCGGTACAAAACTCTACAGCTTCTTCAGCTATATACCGCTCAGCAATGCAACCTTTGGGACGAGTACGATTCTGAACATACCCCTTTAGCACTTTCATATATCTTTCAAACGGATACATCCATCTAAAATATACTGGCTCACATAGACGAACTTCTCTGACAAGATGTACTACTAGATGAACCATGATATCAAAGAATGAAGGGGGAAAGTACTTCTCAAGCAAACACAAAGTAACTACTACATCTTCTTCCAACTTATCTAGCTTGGAAACATCTACCGTCTTTGCACATATAGTATTGAAGAAGAAGCACAATCGAGTTATTGCATACCTTGCAGGCTTCTCCAAAACAAAACGAATTGCCACAGGGAGCAATTGTTGCATCAAGGTATGACAATCATGAGATTTAAGGCCAAGAAGTCTTGAATCTTTTAAAGATACAAGATTTTTTATATTTGAAGAATAACCTTCAGGGACCTTCATACCATAGAAAGAATTGCAAACCGCTCTCTTCTCTGCTCTTGACAAATTCCAAGGCCCTGAAGGCAAGCGAGTACGTATTTCTCCATACTCGGGTTGCAAATCAGTTTTGACCCCCATGTTCAATAAGTCTAATCGAGCAGCAATCCCATCTTTATTTTTTCCAGGGATCTCTAGCGATGTACCAATTATACTATAGCGAACATTCTTCTCAATGTGCATAACATATAGGGCATGCCTCACAGGGAGGTATTTCCAATACTCGAGATCAAAGAATTTTGATTTCTTCTTCCAACAAACTCTGTCACTATCATTCTCACCAACACTTCCCCCATTTTTCGAGCCCCATATGTAATTAATATCTTCAACCATATGCAGCACTTCTTCTCCGGTTAATGGCTCGGGAGGCATGCCATATTCAGGTTTCCCATTAAAAACTGCACGTTGCCTCATATATGGATGATTGATTGGTAACCATTTTCTATGCCTAATGTAACAAATTTTGTGGTCATTTTTCAACCTGTGACTAGGTGTATCATCGCCGCATATTGGACAAGCTTTATATCCTTTAACGACACAACCAGATAAGTTTCCATAGGCAGGAAAATCATTAATTGTCCACAGTAATACATCTCTGAGTGTAAAGTTTTCTCCTATATGGGCATCATACACTCCTCTAATCCCATCCCACATAGATTTTGAATCATCAATCAAAGGCTCTAAGTAGACGTCTATATCATTTCCGGGCTGTTTAGGACCGGAAATTAGTAAGGTCAACATCATGAACTTCCGCTTCATGCATAGCCATGGTGGGAGATTATATATAACTAACATAACTGGCCAACAACTGTATCTGCTACTTAAAGAACTGTGGGGATTGAATCCATCAGATAAGAGAGCCAATCTCAAGTTTCTTGGCTCATTACCAAAGTCGGGCCATTTATCATCAACAAGTTTCCAAGAAGGGGAATCCACTGGATGAGACACATGACCGTCAACTGATTTTCTTGCAGCATGCCAAGTCAAACTCTTAGCTGTCTTATGTGATTGAAACATCGTTTTAAACCTTGAAATTGGAGGAAAATACCACACCACCTTCGCTGCCACACCCTCTTTCAAGAACCCATCTTTAGTTTCCTTCCACCTTGAGATACCACAAGTAGGACAATTAGTTGCATCCTCATACTCCTTCCAATACAAAATGCAGTCATGGGACATGCGTGGATTTTCTCATAACTCATCCCTAAAGCAGACAAAGTCTTTTTTGACTCATACATAGAGGAAGGTAGTGTATTTCCTTCTGGAAGCAATCCTCCTTGAAGTATCAATAATTCTGTAAAGCAAACATCACTCATCCCATATTTTGCTTTCAAATTATATAACTTCACCAAGGCCGACAACTTCGTGTATTTACTGCAACCAGGGTACAAGGGTTCATCGCCATCCCCAATCACATTGGCAAACTCATAAGGATCAAATCCAATATTGGCAAAATCATTATCATCCATCCCTAATTCTTCAGAAACATAACTGAACCTAATTTGCTCATCTTCTTCCACATTTCTACTAGCATTGGTAGTCTATTCCCAAGGTTCTCCGTGCCATATCCAAATCTTATAGCTTTGGTCAATTCCATTAAAGTGTAAGTGTTCCCTTATAATTCCAACCTCAAACAATCGAATATTCCCACATTTAACACACGGACAACGAATATGAGTTGTATTTCCAAAATTTTCTACAGCAAAATTAAAAAATCCTTCCACCCCTAACTCATATGCCTTCAATCTTCTATCCGCATGCATCCATGATTTATCCATCTCACACTCTATAAAATCATATAAAATATATATATATATATATATTAAAGTGGAAAGACCAGCAATGAAACACTACCTCATTCAAATAGCAGAGAACAAATTGAAAATAAAATATAAAACATAAACAAGACGACGGTTTTTACAAAATAATCGTCGTTTAATATAAATTCAGACGACGGCATCTATAGTTACCGTCGTCATTAAGATACCCAAACCTAGAAATTTGTACGGGGTTTTGGTAGCCTAAAGACGACGTTTAATGGAGAAACTGTCATTGTTAGGCTACCAATTGCGGCTTAAAATGCAGACGACGGGAGTAAATGAACAACCGACGTATAATAAACATTTAGACGACGGTTTGATCCGTCAATCGTCGTCGTGGTAAAAAAATAGACAGCTTAAATCTCCCATCCCCATTCCTTTTCCAAGAACCCATGGCCAAACAAACATAAAAGAACCTAAACAGAGAGTAATTATTACAAGAATGCAAACACCAAAACATAAAAGAATCCTAATATAGCTACCAATGAAGAACCCATAGCTACCAACAAAAACATTTATGGATTTTAGAAGAGATTAGGGTTGTACTTACATGGATATTGAGAGAGAGCTGAGAGAATATAACAACTGTTTGAGAGAGAGAGCTTGGAGAATATACCCAATGCTTTGAGAGAGAGCTGAGAGAATACAACAAAAGCTTGAGAGAGAGCGAAAACTTTAAGACAAATTTATGTTGAAGAGAGAGAATGAACTATTTTAGACTAAAAGGGAAATTCTGAAAATTTTAGGTTGCGGTCAAAATTTTTAAAGTACCGCGTTTTTCAACGACGACGGTCAATACTTATATATGGACGTCTAATATTTACTGAAGACGGCGGTTTCCACACAAGACCGACGTTGTAAACATAACATACGTCGCTATATAATAACCGACGTCATAGACCGAATTCAATTAGTCTTGGTTTACGTAGTTGACCAAAAACAGCGGGAGAAAACCGGCGTCGTTTCAATAAACCCTAAATTTTACAATAATTTTAAAAAAAAATACACAAGTATGAGAAAAATGAACCGAAAATTGCTATGGACTCCTTACAACAATGCCTTCTACAATAGTAGGCTAAAATATGGATTTCATAATTTTGAATTTATGGGCACCAATGGATCACATAAACTTTAGGGTTATGTTATGTAAAGTATAAGGAGTACCGTGCTTTGTCTCTAAATTTGATTGAATTTTGTTATCATTTGAACTTTGAAAACTAAAATTACATTTTTCAGGCCTTAACGGGGAAGATATTGTCTCAATGAGTGCATAGAATTTGTCGGTATATTTTTTGGATTTTGTTTTGAATATATTATTAATATTAGTAATTAAATACAATAAAAAAATATTTCTAAAATTATATTTTTTTAAAGCTTTAGGGGAGAGACAATATTTCAATGAGTGCTTGGTAGTTGTCAGTTTAATTTTTGGAATTAATTTTGAATTTAATATGGAATTAAATAAAATATAAAAGTCATTAAAAATTAAATGAAAAATGACCTAGCCGACGTTGTATCCTTTTACAACGACGGTAAACATCATAAACTGACGTCATATATTTTTTAGACGTTGAAACGAATAGAAAACGACGTCAATTGTTTGGAGAACCGACGTGGGATATTGTATTACCACGTCATCTTATTTTAGATCACCGACGTTGTTTATCTATACAACGTCAAATTTTTAATAAGAACCGCCTTTGTATATTATTAAGACGTCGATATGGTTATACTAACAGACGCAGTATATTGGTACAAAATTCATCTCTACAAGATGAATTAATTATAAACCGTCGTGTTTATGACTATTACATGTCGTTTTTAAGAATTGCGGTAGATGTTATATTTCCAGTTACAGCAAGACGACCATTGTGTACACATATGAGACGTGTAAATTAGAATAAGATGTTGGTTTTTGGGAACTAAACAAGTTTTAAAAAAAAAATTAATTTTTTTGATGGTTGTTCGATTGATTACAACAAAAATATTTATGTACATTTTAAATAAACTAAAATAAACCTAAACATTGTTCATAAATATTTATGTACATCAATTATCTTTCGGTAATAACTTGTTTACGAATTCTGTCCATTCATGCCTAACTTCGTCAATATCCTCTTGTTTATACTGAACTTTATCTTTTTTCTTTTCAAACTACAAAATAAACCAAAAAACCGACGTGTTATGAAGATACAAATGACGGTTTTGAACAAAAATTTGACGTAGTAAAATAAAGGAAGTATATCTAAAATTTTGCCTTTTACCTTCTTCTCGAAATTTAGGTCTTGATCATGAATTATATCTCTCATGAATCGCATCACGTAATAGCCACACTCTACACTTGTTGGTTGTTCAAGAGTGTCGTGTAGATTTTTCCATATGGCCTGTTTACGTGATGAATTTTTGTTTATATGAATGTTAAACATTTTAATTGACCTGTTACAAGAAAACAAAGGGTGTTAATGACAAAACGAAAAATTTAAATACAAATAGTAACCATCGTGGTAATTCAGTCAAAACGACGGAGTTTTAAAAAAAATGACGTGATATTTTGTTTCAAACGGCTGTAAAAAATTACCGTCGATGTGTAACATTATAACGTCGGTAAGATGAAAACGCCGTATAACAAAAAATTGAACAGAGAAAATTAAAACGTTCTTAAATAAAACCCAAATGACGTGGTAGTTAAATTAACACGACGTTTTTAAGACAACACTGACGTAATAAATTATTTAAAACGTCGGTAATAACTTACCGTCATTGTATTGTCATTATAACGTCGGTATTATAAAAAACCGTTGCATATTCAAATGCTTTAAAGGAAAAAAAATCTTAGATCAGAAGAAATCAACTTACGTATTCACTATAATTTTCATGTCATCGTCAACGACGCGGTTTGGCAGTGAATTCATGTAATAGGCAGTCTCCATTACTAGTCTCACAATTACCATCACCCAATGACCCCTACACATAATGATCCGTATAGGTTAAATAGTACTACTAAGAAAAATATTACAAGCTTAGGAAAGTACTTTAAATAGGTTAAATGGTACTAACCCTGGATTATAAGGGACCAAGAAAAATTGATTCCCATCTGCTGTTTTCAGGCGGTTTGACAGGTTTTTTGTTCGTTCTGATAGAGATCCAGAGTAAGAGTTGACTAGCCCAGGGTCCACGAGGCCAACAAGGTTTACCATATTTGCCATTTTTAAATAGTCAAATAGGAACCTAAATATATGAAAGTCAATTAAATGAGATTTTAATTTAAAAGAAAGGGAAATGTAAAACAAAATGGGATTTCTAGAATTACCTCATGTATACTGATATCACTGTGGTTCCAATCTCAACCATGGAACCAAACTGCAAAATATCTTCAGTGAAGAGGAAGGTATCATGCTCAAAGCCAAACACTTCCTTAGGCATGTGAATTGATAGAGCCTCGTTAGTAGGCAACAACTTGGTCTGGACATGTTGGCATAAGGCTAACAGAGGAGGTGGCATGTCTAGCTTTGAGAGATCCTGTTAAAAGAAATAAAAAAAGAAATATAAGTTATAGATGACTCTAACTAAACCCAAAAAACAGACGTGGTATATAATATAAGCGACAGTTTCTAGTAAATACTGACGGAGGAAAGGTTATAGACGTCGGAAAATACATAACCGTCGTTGTGTAAACGTTATAACGTCGCTACACTAAAGAAAGGTCGTCTAATTAAAATGCTGTTAATGATATCATGAAATAGACGACGGTTTATAAAAGAATTAGACGACGGCAAAAAACACAGTCGTTATTTTTAATGTCCAATAATTTGCAAAACAGGTAAAAGCGTTGTGGTATTTAACTCAAAACGACGGTTATTGGAAGAAACAGACATATTATTGTTTTCCAATGTCGGTAAATATATACCGTCATTGTTTTAAATGTTAACGTCGGATATTAAAAAGAGCGATGTCTATTTAAAATTTAAAAGGCATAAATAGAAAATATCAGAGATTATACCGTGTCCTATTGCTGTTTTCCAGCAGTATCAGCTTCAGGCTTTGGATCTTCTAATCCCAAAGCTAGGGGTCTGATACCAGTGGCCCCAGAGCAGCTTGCCTTATCAGACATTGGATTTTTTGGGCTTTGATGTTGAGGGGGTAAAGTAATTGGAGTACTTGGAGAAATTGGGGTATTGAGCAAGTTGGGATCAAAATTAGGAACTAGTTTACGGAATTGTGCCAACATAGCCTCCCTCTCTACTTTGACTGCTTCCATTATACATTCCCTTAACCTCACCTCCATCCTCAAGGTCTCTTCTCTGACTGCCTCCATCAGACTTTCCTTCAATTTGTCACCAAATTTCACTCTCTGCTGTTTCGGCAAATTGAAGAACTGAGTTGGGGAAATGCCAGCACCAACTCCTCTGACTCTCCCACCATGCTCGGGGGTTCCCAAAGCAAGAGTCAAGACATCATTGCTCCCGGAGACAGTCAGAGTGCCTTCAGAGACTTGCTTTTGCAAATCATCCTAAAAGAGAGAAAGAGAGATTGTTAGAAACTGAGCAGAGTGTAAAACAGATAAATAAACCGACATGGTAAATTATAAACAACGACAGTTTTCTTAAATAACTGACGTAGTATTAATTTAACACGTCGGTATTTAAATACCGTCGTTGTTTATAATTTACAACGTCGGGAGATAAAAACCCGTCGTATATTCAAAATCAAAACAGATTAAAACATAAATCAAAGACCGTTGTAGTATTTAAAGTAAGACGACAGACTATTGAACAAACAGACGTAGGACTTAATTTCATACGGCTGCACAAAATAACCGTCGTTGTATAAATATACTAACGTCTAGATGAGATAAAACCGTCGTAAATTTTAATGAAGAAGTGAAAAAACTCGATTGAAATATGTATTCTTTTCCAGAAATTGTGCACCACAAATTTCAGTGAAATAGACAGAGAGAGGGAGAGTGTGTGCGTGAGTAAACTTAAAACAAAATGGCAGTTCATACAGGAATTTAAGTCGTCGTATTAATTCTATCTGGACGTCTAATTTTTTCAAAAACCGACGTTCTATTCATTTTTAAACGGCGGTAAATAAAACCCGTCGTGGTGTTTATTTTATAACGTTGGTTATTTAAACGTGCGACGTCTATACCAAAATAAAACACTCTGTTTTTCAAATTTAGAACATAGTTAGTGAGACTTACGATTATTTTTGCCTTCTCTGCAACCTTTGGATCAGGGATGTTTCCTGTTTTATCTTCTCTTGCCTTCTTCCATAGAAGAGCTTGATCGATTTCTTCACTGGGCATGGTTTCTTCCAATTGGTCCTCCAAACCAACATACCCTTTTCTAGACAACCTATGGTTGTACTTCAATTTCTCCCTCCTCTGTTTCTGCTCAGAATGCACAGCCTCAAAATCTGGGGATAACCTTGAAGCTACAAAGGCATCCCATTGCGATTTCTCTATGAACTTATAAAGCTGAGGGGGTTCTTTTAACTTCTCCTTGTCATGTGCGAATGGAAGGATATACTGCTTAGTTACGTTGTACTTGAAATCCTTCCATTTTTTGGCGGCAGACGACATGACCATCTTCTTGCACCCATCCCCAATAACATAGGCCATTTGAACAACTTCCCAAATATGCTCCTTCACGTCCTTGGGCAATTGAACCCATTTCTTGTCCACAAGAGGGACTCTGGTGCATGCCAAAACACCAATGTAAGATTGCATCTCAATAGCAGCCTTGCCATGTGGTCTGCCCCTTTTATTGAACTCAACCACATGCTTAATCTTCTAAATTTTCCTCTTCACAACACGGTTCATTGTGTTGATACCGCGGGTGGATTTTGGCTCCTCAACAAATGTGGTTGTGCTCGAGTCTTGCAAGGAAAACAAATGTGGTACACTTTCTCATCCTCTTCGAGGGTTTGCTTTGAATTGATTTTTCTTCTTCCACTTCAGCCTTTGAAACTTATTTGGCTTCATTCCTTTGTGCCTTTGAAACTGATTTGGCTTCAATTAGTTGAGCCTTTGAAACTGATTTGGCCTCTGACTCTTGAGCTTCCTTGTTTTGAGATTTCGAAACCATTTTTAATTAATCTGCAAGGAAAACAACGTCGGTTATTAAAAAGGAACGACGTAATAATAAAGAAACGACGTCCGAAAAAATACAGCCGTGATATCTCAGTAGGACGACGATTGTAAAACAACACCGTCGTCGTAAATACAACACCATGACTGTAACACAAAAACAGCGAGGTCCTATTAAACAGTCTCTCAGACCATGTATGGAAATAAGACGACGGTTTTATCTCGCTCATGACGTAAATGTTTATACACCACGTCGGTTATTCAGCCTAAGAACCGACGTGGTTTAAAATTTACAACGTCAAACACAAAATACAACCGTCGTCTTACTGAGATGGGATCAAGAAAAACGATTGTTCTTCTCCCACCAGACGACGGTTTTATCTTGTTTCCGACGTATTAATTGTCACACCATGACGGTTATTAACCACCGTCGTGCAGTTTGCATTAGGTCGAATTTAACGACCGTCGTGGTGTGTCCATTCTATCGTCGCAAACAAGATAGAACTATCGTCTTTTGGCGTCGTGAGAGTCATGGACTAATGAATTTACTCAAAACTAGTGAAAGATTTCCTCAATTTGACAGAATCTTGTTTCTAGACAACGACGGCTTTCAAATGAAATGTAAAAAAAAGGGAAGGGATTGAGAAAAAACCTTACGCGTGCAAAGAAAGTTTCCTTCCGACGTAAGAAAATGGTGATTTGGAGATGAAGACGAAGACGATGACGATGACGAGATTCAGACGATGATGCTGCTTTTGGGAAATGAGAGGGAAACTGAGATATTTTATCGGTGAGAGAAAACCATAGAATATTAGGTCAGGTGACGAAAAGTTTCTATATTTTCCCAGAGTTCAATACAATGACGTTTTTATTAAAAATCGTCGTAGTAGTTAATTATAACGACGGTAAATAATTCGGAACCGACGTGGTTATCACTACAGCCAACGACTTTTGGAATTCCGATGTGGTTATGACGGCGCTTGTTTATCTAAACTGACGTTGTCCTTTGAAATTCAACGACTATGTATTTTAAGAAACCGACGTGGTTACTTTGGGGTTCTGAAAACGACGTCGTTCTCTTTTTATTTAATACACGACAAAAGTTTGTAATACACAACGTCGTTCTCTTTGCAGAAGTGAAAAGGACGACGTTGATTTGTTAAATATGACGTCGCTATTTGTAATAGAACCGACGTGGATATTTACGATAATTTGTTTAAATATGATTTCTTCACGCGTTTTTTAACTCTCAGTTTTCAACTAGGGTTCCAACTTCTTCTTACCCTTTGCTCTGTCTCATCAACTTCTAAAAAATTGTCTTTCTAAAAGCAAATGGTTTTAGTTGCGTTTTCTGCTTTATTTCACTCACAAGACCAAGCATGGGGAATTTCTTTTTATAAATTGTCTTTGGTTTGCAGAATGATTCCTCACAAGACCAAGCATGGTGCATACGAGGGTGTTCCACCTCCTTATGATAAGATAAAGAGGATGGTCATTCATGTTGCTCTCAAGTGAGCTTTTCACACTTTGTTGATTTTGATTATCTGAAATCATCTGATCAGTAGAGATTTGCCTTTTAAATATTGCTCCTATTAAATATTGATCTGTGGCTGTGCAGGAGCTTGAGAACAAGAGGAAGGAGAGGACCCAGCTTGCATATGAGAGGAAGAAATAGTTGAACAAGCTGAGGGTGAAGGTAGAAAAGAAACCACGAAGAGATTTGCCTTTTAAGACAAAAATGTTGTTGAGGATTGAGAATTAAATTTTGTTTTTGTGTTAAAAAAGATATTACCAAAATAAAAGAAAAATTAATTAATTTTAAAAAGCAATTAAAATAAGACGGCGGTTTATAGAGAAGGTAGACGTATAAATAGAAAAAATACGACGGTAATTTCAACTTGGACGTGGTAAATAAATACGACAGTAGTGTTGTAAGTACCGTCGTAGTACACTCCAAAATAATAAGTCGATAAATTAATCTCTCGCGTCATGGTACATTGTTTAACACGTCGTTTTTTTTAATATACCAACGTGGATTTCATTATATTATACGACGTGGATTCCATTCAATTATACGACGTGGATTCCATTAAAGAATAACCGACATGGTTTTGTACAATTAGACGGCGGTATGTGTATAAGGACCGCCGTGGATTTTAAAGATTTATTGTATAAATTTGACGCTTTCTTTCAGTTTCAGTTTTCATTTAGGGTTCCAAGTTCTTCTGACCTCTTTGGAGGCTCGTCTTCCTCTCTCACAAACACACATACATCATCACTCTCTCTCACATCTCAAAGACAATAATTTGGATGTTAATGATGTATGCGTTTTGGTGTATCTCAAAGACACAAAAACGCACACATCATTAACTTTCAAAACATTGTCTTTCTCAAAGTTTGCTGTGGACAGTTCACATCTGGCTTCTTTTTGGATTTTGTGTATTTCAAATATTGTCTTTCTCACTTTGGTGGTTCGATTATGATCAGGATCCAAAGATCTCAATGGTAAGACCTCTTGGGATCTCATTTTAATTTTCGTAGGCTAGCAAAATTAAAAAATAATTAAATCTTAAAAAGAAATAAAAATTAAGACAGCGGTTTACAGAGAAGGCACCGTCGTAGTATACCGACGTGGATTCCATTATATTATATGATGCGAACAAAGAACAGTTGGTTGTGTTTAGTTAGGAGTTAACACGGCAGGTTTTTTGGTGAACTGTTGTCTTTATTTTCTACGTCGGTGGATTCATACCTGCTGTCGTTATTTTTTGGTCAGATTTTAACTCTGAAGAAAACCTTTTTAATAAGACGACGCTTTTTTATTTGTGTGCGTCGTTTTTAAAAAATATTCACTAGTACCTCCATTTTTTAGTTGTTTAAGGCACTTATCCACAACGGTTTTTTGTTACCGTCGTCTTTTTAAACACCACGACGGTTTTATGTACTGCCGTCATCTTTTTCTGGTCGTCTTTTTCACTTTTTGTAGTAGTGATGATTTGCAATCTAAGAAAATTGTGCTCTCAAGAAGTATGATTTTCAGTGAGGATAAGTCATGGAATAGGGAGAGTAACCAAGTGGAATCTGTCCCAATACCTTTCAACCTTGAAGGAAATGGAATAGAAGGTGAAAACAATGAAGAACAAACTGATGTAACTCAGGCTGACAATGCTGGAAGTTCTCATTTAAACTCTATTGCTAATGAGTCATCTGAGAATGATAGAGGCGTCAACAGTCAAGGCTCCTCACCTAGTTCTACTCCAGTAAAGTTAAAAACTCTGGAAGATATATAAACAAGGTGTCATATGTGCATTATAGAACCAGAGAATTATCAAGAAGCAGCTAGTGATATAGCTTGGCAAGAAGCTATGAATCTAGAGTTGGAAATGATAGAGAAGAACAATACTTGGGAATTGGTTGAGAGACCAGTTGATAAACCTGTTATAGGTGTGAAATGGGTGTTTAAGACTAAACTTAACCTGGATGGAACAGTTCAAAAACACAAGGCCAGACTTGTAGCAAAAGGGTATGCACAGAAACCTGGGATTGACTACAATGAAACCTTTGCACCAGTAGCAAGGTTAGATACAATTCGAACTCTCATTGCTCTTGCAGCACAAAAACGATGGAAGTTGTTTCAGTTGGATGTTAAGTCAGCATTTTTAAATGGTGTGCTTGATGAGGAAGTGTATGTAGAACAACTTGAAGGTTTTGAGCTGAAGAACGCAAGTCACAAGGTTTACAAGTTAAGGAAAGCTTTATATGGACTTAAACAGGCACCTAGAGCCTAGTACAGTGAGATTGATTCTTATCTCTCTCTGTGCAAGTTCAAGAGAAGCACAAGTGAAGCCACTTTATACACAAGATCTAATAATGAAGGAGGATTGATAATTGTCTCAATATATGTTGATGACGTTATCTACACTGGAAGTAGTGAGAAGATGCTTGCTGAGTTCAAAAAAGAGATGATGCAGAGATATGAAATGTCAGATCTTGGACTTTTACATCATTTCTTAGGCATGGGAATATTGCAAACTGATCAAGGAGTATTTATTCATCAAAGCAAGTATGCCAAATCTCTGCTTGTGAAATTTGGACTTGAAGATTGCAAACCAATATCCATTCCTTTGCCTACTGGTGAGAAACTCAAGAAGGTGGATGGAAGTGAGTTAGCTAATGAAGAGCTGTACAGGAAAATGGTAGGAAGCCTGCTATACTTAACAGCAACTAGACCTGATCTAATGTATGCTGCCAGCTTGCTATCAAGGTTTATGAATAGCCCTACCAAGAAGCATATGGGAGTTGTTAGAAGGGTACTAAGATATGTGCAAGGGACTCTCAACTATGGCATTGAATATGTGAAGGATAAGTATGCAATTCTCATTGGATTTTGTGATGCAGACTGGGCAGGAAGTGAAGATGATAGCAGAAGCACCTCTGGTTATGCATTTAGTTTTGGGAGTGGAGCATTTTCTTGGGCATCTGTGAAACAAAATACAGTTGCATTATCAACTGCTGAAGCTGAGTATGTCTCAGCATCTGAGGCAACAACACAGTCCATTTGGTTGAGGTTTGTCCTTGATGATTTTGGGGAGATGTAAACTGAGGCAACACCTTTATTCTGTGACAATATGTCAGTTATTTCTATGGCTAAGAATCCTGTTTTTCATCAGAGAACTAGACATATAAACAGAAGGTATCATTTTATAAGAGAAGCTCTGCAAGAAGGTGTGATCGATGTGCAATTCTACAGAAGTGAAGAACAGCTTGCAGACATTTTTACAAAGGCTTTGCCAAAGGACAGATTTAATCAATTGAGATTGAGGCTTGGAGTTAAGCCAGTAAGCAGCTTAGGAGAGGCTGTTGAGAATTAAGCTGCATACTAAGCTTAAATCAAGCTGCAGATGACAATCCTGCATATTGATAGTGAAGAGAATGAAGAAATCGAAGAAATTGGGAACATTCTGTTTTAAGTAATAGCTATTAGTCTTCCTATCTAACGGCTAGTTTTATTCAGTTTTGAGAAAATTCCTACAACTGTCTTTTTTGTCTTTTAGTCTGTACTGTGATAACCGATTCTGGTCCAAGTGTATGAATCGTAGCCTCCTATGGTATGTATGGCTGGAGATGAGTCCTTGCTCCCTAAAAGAAAGGATCTAATTTTTGACTGAGAAGAGGAATATAGTCATGTAATTCCTCTGTGCTTTTTATAGTGAAATATACTGAACATTCTTATTCTCTCTGAGTTCTTTTTCTCCTCTGCATACGTTTCTTACAAAAAAGGTTTTGTGTTTGTTTTGTTAATCAATCAAAACCATAAAAGTTTTATACCAATTTCAACATTCACTTCTTGGCCACCAAAAAATCAGATAAATTCTTTTACTTTACGAACGTTTACTTCAAATGTTTCTGTTGTGCAAAGGGTTCCAAAGAAATTTGTGATAAAATATGGTGAAGATCTATCAAATCCAGTATATCTTGGGCTTCCAAGTGGGTCAGAATGGAAAGTGTAACTCAGAAAATGGGATGGTGAGGTTTGGTTTGACAGAGGTTGGCCAGCGTTTTCTGTAGACAACGGTCACTGTCTAGTTTTCCGATATGAATGGGATTCGAAATTTCGTGCTTGCATATTTCATAGAAGTTGCACAGAAATTAACTATCCATTAACAAGGCTCCTGATGAAGATGATGATTCTGATGATTCAAAAGATGATTGTGATGATGATGATTCTTCTGATGATGCTTCTGTGGAAATCTGAGACAATTTTCCACAATGACCAAGAAAAGCATGGGAGAAATCTCCATTGCCATGTCATAGGCCTCACCAAAAGAGTAGAACAAGTTCAAGTGGTAAAACAGAAACCAACATCAACTTGCACAATGTGGTTCCATTTTTTATTAGACCAAGAAACTCTCAACCTTTTGAAATGATATGTGAGAAGTCAAGGTTCCATATTGTCTTTTGCATTCTGTTCTTGCGTCTAATATCTTATGGTAATCTTTTCACAGGTAAAGACGGTTTTCTTGCCTAAAAAAAAGACGGCGGAGGCACGTCTAGCACTAGAAGATTCCAAAAACGAACACCTAGGTTTCTTGAGAGGATGCATCCATCGACTAAAAGTGATCATGAAGATGATGATTCAGTTGAAATCTTGGATGATTTTCCACCTTGCCCTAAAAACAGAGGAGAGATCTCCAATATCACCACTGGCCCAAAAGAAAAAGAGAACGAGTTAAAGTCGTAAACCCATAGCTGGTCCTGAGTTTTTTTTGGAGCCAGTCGCTTAATTTCTAGGTTTTTTTTTTTGGTCGAAATTTCTAGTTGATTACTATAGTTTAATGTTACTGTGTAACATTTTTGGTTAGCAAAATGGGATTTTATTTTATTTATTTCTAAAGTTCGGTTTGTCATTCATTCTACAAGCACATGTATTTGTACTGTCCAGCATCTGTGGTGCAGCCATGGGTCTAGATTTATGTCCAGCTTAATGGTTTTTTACGTAGATTGGATATTTCACTAATATTGGTAAAAAAAGAAAAGTGTTGAGGCCCAAAAATCCATGGTTGGGCCCGAATAAATTCCTAGCCCAAGACGATATATTATTGGAAAAAGACCCGATTTGAAGTGCACAGAAGTCTGCCATGCACGAGCCATATCCTACATGCCATGCCGAATAAAATCTATCATGCTAGTAACTGAGATTAAAATTATAAGGATGCATTTAGCTTTGCAAATCCATGCCAATTATCCTATCAAGCGTTATACTCAAAAGCATGCCAAGCGACATGCCGTGCCAAGCGGAAAATTATTATCCCACAACAAGCTTAAGTGGGCCCAAGCCACTCAAATGCCCGGGGCTTGCTTGAGTGGGTTGTGGTATGGATGGTAACGAGTTGTCATGGGGCCCATTGATGAGTCAAGAAATGGAAGTCTCAGGTTGCTTGGGGGCCTCGGGACTCAAGCCCATTTTTTTAGGCCCAAACATGGGTAAGCACAAGAGAGGGAATAGCCCATTGCTTCAACTAGAATAGCCCAACCAAAATAACCCATTACTTTAGATAGCCCATAAAGCCCAAATATTTGGTGAATTTAATCCACTTATTAAATGACTTGGTTTTCTATATTAAAAGGCCCATACCATTTGAATGAAAAGAGTCCAAGGCCTTCAGCACTTGGCTGAAGCAGAAAGCCACGAAAGGCCAAAGGATCCACATAAAAAAGGGGCTGCTGGGAGGTTACACATGGAAGGAGCAAGTTCCAAGTGAAGGCATTAAAAGGACCAAGGGATATTGGAGCGCAAGGGAGGGTGCTGTCCTCTGAACCAGCATGCATACCCATTTTCCTTCCTCCATCAGATATTGGCCATGAAAAGAGGAAGAAAGAAGAGGAAAAAGATGGGCGAAAGTAGAAGCTCCTCTCTGAAGCAGTCGCCGGAAGAAGCCTGGAGCTCCCAAAATCTCTAATTTTGTGGGATTGGGCAGAACTAATTTTTGCCACCATGAGGTAAGTCAAGAAAGAGGAGAAGAAAGGAAGAGGAAAGCTTAGTTAGATTGGGAAGAAACCATTAGGGTTTCTTGGAGAAGACCCATTCCCACCAGCTATAAGTAGGACCCCTTCTACCCAACACAACACAACCCACAACCTTCAGAGAGCAAGCTTTCTCTCTCACTTGCAAACTCAGCAATTTTCGTGCTATCCTTGCCAATTTTCCTTTATTTCCCCTATCTTGGCAGATTGACAGAAGCTTTGACAGAGTCACTGTCAAGCTGCCGGAAGCTGCGAAAATCACCCAAAACTCTTCACCAAACCTCCTTAGAACCCCTATTCCCTTCCATTAGAACCTCTGACCCTCATAGGAACCCACAGCTCCCTCTCCTAAAGTGCTAAACCCATGATAATTTTTGCTCCCATGCCATAACTCTCTCATGCCAAGCTAGAAGATTTACTTGCAATTTGTTGTTATTTTCATTGGTAAAGATAACCAAAGAGTTTCCTAAGGCGTCATCACCCTTTCGAGACATCTTTGGGGCTTAATCTTCGGACTCAGATACAAAGGGGACACTTGCATCAGATTTCTCGTTACAGCAGCCCAGCCCACTTGCTGTCGGAAGAAAAAGACCCCTACATAAATTGGCTACTCTGCTGAGGATTAAGCCAATATCTGAACTGATGCCTCCAAAGAAGAAGACTAGAAGCAATAACATGACTTCTCAAGAGGGGCCAGACTATGGTGATTCGGAATCAAGGCAAAATGCTCCAGCAGCCATATCCTAAGGGCTATGAGACACCAAGCTTTGTCCTCTTCTTGGAGAATGCTTAAAAGTCAATTTTCTTTGTAAAAGGAACTTTGAAAAAAGTTGCGATGGCTTTATAGAAATCCTACCAAAAAACCTTGATGCATATATGCGGTATGAATAGTGACATTGAAAAAAGGTTGTTCGGATTTGAAATTCTTAGCTCTTGAAGAGCTAGCTTCTCCATTTTCAGGGGAATCAACTTTGCATCTTGAAGAATATAATGAGAAATTAATGGTTAGAACATAGCAAAAATCACAATGTAAACAAAATAGAAGATTATTGTGTAACTTTTGATTCTGATTTGGACTTGTGGGAGCAAAAATTACTCCCCAAGAAATCAATCCACTAACACCATAAACTTAGGAAAGTGGAGCTACAATAAGGAAACATGTCCTCTATCCATCATCATAGATGAATCAAATCATAGGACTACTGAGACTTAATGGCCAAGCCCTACCCAGGCAAACATGTCTTATGCCCATGATCAAAGGCTAGCATGTTTCATGCCACATGCCAAAAGCCATATGATCACCCACTACCATGCCCATGATGGAATGATTGTAGATAATGGAAAAAACCATGGAACATGAAACTCGGAGCCCAAGACTTGAAATCCTATAAAAGGCTAATTAACCCACCAATCTAAGGTGGACCTACAGAGGTGCAATAAGGTGCAATTGCACCTCCCCTCGTTGGAGCAAGCGTTGTAGGTGCCGGAATATTGCCCCTTCGCTCAGGCAGCTGCGCACCCCACCTATGAATTGTCAATGGCACTGGTATTGTTTAAATTATAAGGATATTTGGTTGTCAATTTTTTTAAAAGCTTTAAGCCTTTTAAAATTGCACTTCCGCCGAAAAATTCCTAGGTCGCTAGTGCCACCAACCTAAAGAAAGGTTAAAAGACACGTTCAATATGACTGTCATACAATTAGGCTCCTACTGACTTGAGTGTTAGAGTGTTTTCTTGTAGGTACCCCATCATCCCTCATTGGTGGCAATTGAAATTATGTCTGGCTTCTCACCATGGAATACAAGATTAATATGACTCTCATACAATTAGGCTCCTACTGACTTGAGTGTTAGAGTGTTTTCTTGTAGGTACCCCATCATTCCTCATTGGTGGCAATTGAAATTATGTCTGGCTTCTCACCATGGAATACAAGATTACTTGTTGGAGGACCCGAAATTTTCTTCTCCAGGAAGTAATTTTCTAATATGTATTCTTCTTCGTGTTTCCTAAAGGTCCAGACTTAACTAATCATATTAGGATAAGTAGATTTCGTGAGATTCTAGAAGAAAAACAAGATTTGATGCTTCCTACTCCGTTTAGGAAAAGTTAGAGTTTCCTACTTTAACTAGGAATTCCATGTCATCCGTTACCATGTTCACATATTAGTTATCATTGAAAGGCAAATCATAATCAACTAATGACAAGGAAAGAAAGAGGAAAGTTATTGTCTTCTGGAAAAAGGAAATAGAAATCAGTTTTGAAGTAGGGAATCTAGTCCCACGTGCATAAGGTTCCTTCCCTTAAAAAAACCACAATTTGCTGCACAATTTAACATAAAAATTTAGAATGAACAAGGCCTCTCACATACTTATCTCTCAATGATTCAAGCAGGCCCTCAAAGAAGAATTGTTTGTGTCAAACAAAGTAGGGTAAATATTCAATTATGCTCGTATATGCTCAGATTGTATTCTTCTCCAATATGGAGGTATTTATAAAGAAGGACAAAAATATGTTAACCCTAAATAAAATAGAAAATAAATCTAGATTACAATAGAAAATAAATCTAAATTACAATAGAAAATAAATCTCAATTACAGTAGGACTAAATAAATGGATAAGTAACCAAAAACCTAACTAAGGAACCAAAATCCTAACACAGTAAGGACTCACCAACAGTTTGCACCACCAATCTGTCTAGACCTTGGGCTTTCTGGTTCGTCTAAATTTTGTATTTAGTTTATTATATTGTTTATCATCACTATGTTTAGCTAAACTTCTTTGCTAAGACTACGGTGATATTCCCTAAATTAATGATTCATGGTTTTGAGATGCTAAGTTATTGAGTTTCAAGTTGTTATCATCATTGTTTTAGCTCATACTATTCATCAATTTCGATTGATTTATCACCTTTAGGGTTTGCATATATTTTATTTAATGTGTTGTGTGTGATGGACCAATAATTTCATACTTCAATTAGCTTCTTATTAAGAATTGTGAATACATATTACCAGTCTAATTATTGCCTTTCACATGATTCCTTTGTTTTCACTAAGCCGAGCTTAATGGATTTCTAGTATTAGAGTTATCTTAAGCATAGATGATTCACATATAGAAATACTTCAACTTGACGACATCAGTAAGTTAGGAGCTCATAAGGAAAACTCGGCACTTGTTCGGGACCAATAAGGCTTGTGTACAGAATCATTAGAATTTGACTTGTTAATAGGTAACTTGCATCAAAGAACTTGGTAAGAGAATTAGTGGTTGAATTTGATACCCCAGTAATCATCATACTATACTTGGAACCATAACTTTAACGATTGCTTTGCTTTCTTGTTTTGTCATACATTTTGTTCTTGTTTGATTACTTTGTTTCGAAAAAAAGTAATCAAACAAGAAGAAAATGAATTCATTTCATATGAGAGGTAAAGAGCCGATGAGATAAGAGAGGAAAATAGGAAGGGATAGGAGAGAAAGAGAGATGAGAAGAGAGGGGTTTGAGTTGCAGGGGAGGAGGACACGGCAGAGGGGGCATAGGTGAAAAAAATAATATTTTTTTTCAAAGTCTTAAAGGGGTGACAAGTGTCACTTTTTAATTTGCTAGGGATTTTAATGTGGAAAGCTTACCATGGCATCCCCATGCCATGGAAGTTTTTCTCCTACATGGGAATCCCATGATGGGATTGACCTCATGCTTGCATTAAGCTATACAATAACTTATTCATGCACTTGCAATTAATTAAATTGGCTTAATTGATCTAAATATCTATGTTGAGTTAACAATAATTTAAGGAATCAATTTCTAAAAACTAGTTGTCCAACTAGTTACTAGATTCTTTTTTTTTTTTCCAAACGCTAGGGAGATTGCATTTATAAATTACGCCATAAGCGCAGTACAAATACAAAAGCCTCAAGGGTTAGAACAAACGCCCCCGAAGGGCTACACTAAACACGGAGAGATCTAATCACATCATCAAACTTATATAGTACACCTCCACTTAAAGCCACGCATGGCCAACTTAATGCAACACAGGGCCACAGACAGTCGGGCTTAATCGCCTCAAATCTATAATAACCAAGTACATCACCCATAACGCAACTTACAAATCCAAATTCTCCTGAAGAGAACCATAACCATGCATCAAACTCAACAGAGTTGATGCACTTATCAAACCAAAACATAAATTGAAAACCAACAACAACCAACCTCAGCCCATGACTAAGGCTTGAAAGAAGGCAGACCCATAAGGCCGCCATTGTTGGTGCCGTCGATGCTGTCGCTAACGTCACTATCACAACTAAACCATACCTACAAGAACACACAAAAAACACCCTAACAAATCCACGATCCAAACAGATCTAAACTACACCGCCTAAACAGATCTGGGTACATATCTAAACTCCCCACGCCCTAAACTCCACCTTCTCCACAATCTAATCAAGCTTTCCCCATAAGGAAATCAGCAAGCCAGGAGAGGGAGAGATTGAGAAAGGAAGGGAGAGGAGGAGGAGTGGCCTACTCCCCTTCCCCTATCATGCCGTGCTTGAAGAGAAAGAAGAAGGGAGGGTTTGAGATGACAGAGTGACAAAAGGTCTAGGGTTTTTAATTCTTTTTTTTTCAACTAGTTAATAGATTCATTATTACATATTAGCAATACAATTTCGATTAAATATTAATAAACATTTTCTCCCTCTAAAAACCTACATCAGATCCTCTGTCCATGTTTTTGTGTGTCCCTTTCTATTACTGCCATAAGTTTTTGACACTTGGCATCCTACTTAACATTACTTTAATAGAGTTATTCCTACTCTAACTCTATTATCTCTTTTTTTTTTCCCTGTGTTTCCCCCTTCTCTCTCTCCTCTTTCTTTTCTTCTTCTTTTTTCTCTTTGCCAGTTTTCTTCTTCCTCTTTGTTTCCTCATCTCTCTTTTTCCCACCTTTCTCTCTCTCTTCTTTCTCTTTTTTCTTCTTCTTTTCACTAGTACTCTTCTGCTCATGTGGGATTAAAAAAACATAGGGGAGGGTGGGGGGGCAAATGGGTTTGGTATGTGGGCTTTTTCGTTTTGTTCACTTTTTCTTCAATTTTTTCCAAATAAAAAATACAAATTGAACGAAGCTTAAGGTAGAAGAAGAGGCCAAGAGCCGCCGATGCCATGACAATTTTTTTCCCTAACCCCAGCATATTAATTGTAGCCAAAAAACTGGCGGAGAAAAAGAAGGAAAAAAGGAGAGAGAGAGAAGGGAAAACATACGAAAATAAAGAGATAACAGAGTTAGAGTAGGAATAATATTGTTAAAGTAGGGTTAAGCGGGATGTCAGGTGTCAAAAAATTAAGGCAGGGACAGGGAAGGACGCACAAAAACATGGACAGAGAATCTGAAGTGCTAATACCATAGAGTGATAATTAATTATACACATGATTGTTATGTGTTTAATCATTGGCCACATTAATGAAACCCTATTTAATATTTGATCATTATTTGTTAACCGTTAACCAGTTTTAATATAAAGGGTATATTAGTGATTTACCCCCTGAACTTGTACCTCGCTTTCAATTAGCCCCCTATCCTTTTTTTTAGAAAATTAAGGACCCGATCTTTTTTTTTTCGCCAATGTGCCCCTTGACGTCAGAATTTGGCACTTTCCATCCATTCTGGCATTAAGATGCAACCAGAGCGGAGACGCGAAATGACCAAATTAACCTCCAACTTCATAGTAGAATGGATGGAAAATGCCATATTTTGAAGTCGGGGCACATTGGCAAAAAAAATTAGTTTGGTTCCTTAATTTTCTGAAAAAAAAAAAGGATAGGGGGCTAATTGAAAATTAGGTATAAGTTTAGGGGGCAAATCACTAGTATACCCTAATATAAATCGCGAACAACACAAAATGCTTAAAAGAGGAAAAAAGCTTAATAATGGGATACATAAATGAACTCGACCCTCAAAATTGACATATATACATTGCCTTACGTTAACAGTTACCGTTATATTCAAAAAATGATATCTTCCACAAAAAGAGAAAACCCTAAGACAGAGAAAAGTTTTAGTCACCGTAGAATACCCTAGGAGGGAAAAGTTTCAGCCATCGTCCCCCTTGGGTAGTGTCAGTGGCATCCATCCCTCTCCTCCTCCCCTCATTACATTCCTAGACCTTCCACTCCCCTCTCCACTTATGTTCCTCACTCATCCCCCCTAACGCTTTTGTCTTGGTTGAGTTTAGTGGCTATTTGGCTGCCTTGGTGACGACGCGGTGGCAGATTGACTTTTATTTAATTGTTTTGTGTTCCACTTTTGTGTTATAACAAGTGTATCAACTCCTTTTGAGTTTTTTGTTTTATGTGTTTTTTTGCATGTTTCTAGTCTTGTATTTTATACTTGTGAGAATTAGAAGGTTGTTGTTGCAGTTGTAGTTTGGTGCACTAATGTATATGTTCGATTTTTTCAAGCTTGCAACATTTTTGCTCTTAGGCCATGTGTAGTTACAAGTGAAGGTACACCTTGTCTGCTTGCTGTTGATGATAGAGCCCTTCGTACTTGTGTTAATCCCATGTGGTTACTATGCTTCTGTATTTATATTAACTTTATATGGTTATTTGTATTTGTATTAGCCCTTAGAACTAATGGTCTTTAGACATGAATTATGAATGTAATCCATTGCATTTCTCTTATAAAAAAAAAACACACAGTTGACCATTATTCGTTAACCATTAACATCTAGCCCTTATTTAATATGAATTTCAAGGAGAAAAATGTACTAAAACAACAAAAAGGATATATATAATATACCGGTAATCATGGGACGCGTTAATAAACTTTGTACTCCAAAAACGTCCATATAATATAATCATGGGATACATTAATGTTCTTTACACCCCCTAAAAATACATTACAAAACCTTATTTTAACACTTGAGTGTTTTATAAATTGATACACGTACTCATGTAACTTCAAGACTAAACTTGTTGGTAGGGTTAACCGGTCAGAGATTTGGAGTTGTCTGCCTAAAGGGTTCCTATAAGCTTAATGTTGATGGAGCTACTGACAATAGTACATATTTGCATAGAACTATAGGTGTAGTGGTTCATAACGACTATAGAGTTAATATGGGTGTCCCAGCCATGCAAAACACTTTCCATATTAGCTACAAAATTGCAGGGGATCTATAGAGGAAGTTTAATTGTTGCAGGTTGTTTCCCTTTTCTCATAGAAACTGATTCTTCTAAAGCTGATGGTTAATTCTGGGGAGACTTGATGTGAGAGACTTGCTTATGCATTTTTCTTTCAAGGAAGTCCAATTTCAACCTAGGGAGTGTAACAAAGTGGCTCATTCTCTTGCATGCTTCGCTTTACACGAACACAATCCTTATTACTGATTAGAAGAAGGCTCGGAGTGGCTAATTAATTGAATTACTGATGACCTTATTATAACCAATGCTTCATGGTATTAATGAAATATACTCTCTTTGATAAAAATAAAAATAAAAACTTTGCGTCCCTCAAACAATACCTTTATTTAAAACCCAATGTTAATAGTTGATAGTCATATCCTTTTATACATGTATGCGATACATTAACGAATTTTGCTAAATCTGTAATATTAAAATACACTATCTATTTGAGAATGCTCTTGCAATTTGTGGTCTCATTCAATAATGATAGCTAAACACGAAACTCTAGATTGTAAAGTGTTTTCCTTTGCAATTGTGGATTCAAAAAATGATTTGTCAGTCGTGAGTATAGTTCGCAGCTCATGAATTTAATCTTCTTGTTTTCAATTAAGTTTGTTGCTTTATACCTTACTTTCAGTTTTCTTTACATCAGATTGGAAGAGACTACTAAAAAGCTACAGTTTATAAGTTTAAGTTAGGCCTAAGAGAAACCAAACCAGGATAAGCCCGCTTGATAGTTACTGTGGGATTTCACTTGCCACATGAAAAAATAATTACTCTGTGGGTGGGGAGGATTTAGATTATAAATCACACATAACATGCAAGTCATTTTGGTAATTTCAAGGTTAGTAGGTATGAACCCATTTGGAGGTTGGTGGATGAGCTGATTTGGAAATCATGCAAATTAGCCAAAAAATATGGTGTCCAAGGCAACTGTATTTTAATTGGATTTAGGAGAATAAATGCTCTTACTCCATATATGCATATGTAGTTGAAAATATGACTCAGATATTGTTTTCACTTTCCTTTAATTTTCTACCCCACCTTTTCAGAATTGGAAAAAAAAAATAAAAAAGCTCTGAAATGGTTGTATTGCCAGACACCTCCTTGCTCATGTTCATGACTCTTAAGAAATCATGTCTGTTCTCCCAAAAACAAAAGGGGACATTTTCTCTTCCTTATAAATCTAAAGCCTTTCTCCCTTTCCAGACCATGTGCATTTGAGCTCTTACCTCCATTGTTTTAGCTTTGCTACCCCTTTTCTCCCTTCTTTAGCCCTCACAACTCTATATCTCTCTCTCCTCTCTTTCTGTCAAGATGTCTAGCTTCTCAAACAACAACATTTCACTACCATTTTCCATCTTCGATGAGCTGGCACTTGCAGTTTCGCAATATGCACCTTCACTAGATTTTGGCATAGACTTTAACAATTTGCCCTCGGATGTTTTGGTCACTAGGCAAGCCCAGCCACTGGCCGCTTATCCAAACCCTAGCGCACTAGAAAGCTCTAGTGCTCAAATTAATGAGGAGTTTCACAACCAACTCTTCAAAAGCCTGAAAGAAAGTGTTGCTGTAAGTTTGTTTCTTGTATGATAATGTGCTTAACTTGATTACCATATCCAGACTCTTTAATTTTTTAATTTTTATTTTTTCAGGATGTTACGTCGGCATTAAAATCCCAGTCTTTTGAGCAACCACAACCATATACTCAAAGGCCAATCATACTCACAGATGCGCCGGTTATGATCCAATATATATATATATATATGTATAGGTTTCAATAGCCATGTTATTAATCATGCGCAGTACTCACAAAGTTTGCTTTTTTATTTCATGTTACAGGAAGCAACTAGAAGATCACGAGGGCCCACCACTCCGGCTGGTCAATTAACTGCAGTGTGTTTCAAACTGCCGGAGGCTTTTTATAGGAATGATTTTGACGTTGAGAAGGTATATACAGCATCAATATATAAAAACAGTGGCCAGGAGCTATGGCATGCATTGATATATCTTTATACATATAGACTGTAGTCATATAACAATGATGAAACAGAGAGGATTTACAGAGAAACTCACAAAGGCAAACAAAATATGGAATTTGAGAAGGATCGGTACAAGAAAACATAATTAATATGTACTGACATTCGTGGCACATGATGAGATAACTAAAAGCACTATACGTGTCTAATAATATATAACTAACAACTACCATTATTCGTGCCCCCTTAACTTAAAGGCACTAATTGATAGTGCATTTAGCCACCCTCATCTTTTGCCGCAAATGTCAGTGACTATAATGTTGTTTTCACGTAGTGTTTCTTACATGCTGATGAAGTACAAGAGAGTTAAGAGTATATATATTGCTAATAAAATTGTTGCTTAACTAAATTTTTTGTATGTGGTTGCCTACAGTTGGTGCCCCTAGAGGCAAACCAGAATCCAAATACTCAGATCGAACGCAAGTTCTCTTTCTTTCAAAGACTTGGAGGCTGGAGTATTGAGCGGAAATGGAGATCTAATGGAAAAAATTCTGACATGGTAATTTGACTAGTTGATTTGTCGTTCCGATATCATGCCTAAACTCAATCATATAGAAAGTATTCAAATCAATTTGTCCATATATGAAGTCAGTTTATGGGGTTTTGGAAACCTTAATTAGTTCATTGACGTTCCTATAAACCTTACTACATTGTTAATGGCAAATTTGCCCAGTTGCAGTTTTATTTTGATGTGATTATAGAAACCCTAGTTCTTTCATTTTCCCTAAAGACTGAAAATATTACTTGTTCATATCTTCAAAATCTAGACAAATAAAATCATTATATATGACTTTGTATATTTTCTAAAGATACTGAAATGATTCATGCAGTATTACCGGCAGGAAGGAGCAAAATCGACCTTCCGATCTGTTGGTGAAGTCGTCAGATATATCATGTACGAAGAAGACCCAGCCACGAATAAAGGAAAAGAACAGGAACAAGTGAGTTGATTAGATCAAACAATTATAACATAGATACTTTTTGTTTTATTTGAATTGAAGATAACACTACTCAAATTAAGAACTCAAATACATATTTAAGTTTGTAATATTATGCAGCATTTGCTAATTTGTTCATCGGCAGGGCGAAGATGGGTCTGAGATTAAGAGAAGTCGAAAGAGGAACCTTAATCATTATAATGACAGCGGAGTTAGTGCAGTCCTAATGTCTCATCCAGGCAATATGGAAATTGGCGGCCCCAGTCACGTGATGAATTGTGATGATTTCACCATTGATGATGTTGAAATCATCGGTGATGATGAATGCTATTATCTTCGTCAGAATGCTCTTGATCAAGAGGGGCAGGCCAATGCACGCTTCACAACTGATGATGGTCCAACGGTTGCAGATGATCAAAGCTATTATCTCGATGATGAGATGTATGCGATCATCGGGGATCTAAATCCTCATTGGGTCGATGAGAATCTAATGCTTGAGGCGGCTTTGGCTCTCTCGAACAGAAGAAGAAAATATGTAATTAATGTATAATGAGTTCTAAACATGTTGGATTTTGGTTCTTTTTTTTGTTTCAGTTTTTGAAGAGTTATTATCAAATTCCTTTTGAAAATAATCTTCTTGTTAATTTAAATTTTATGCCGTCAACAGTCAATCATATTTTACTCCTCTGATGATCTACTCAGGTACATGTGCACTTAGCCAATATCTTGGCAGAGTGCTCAAGTTTCATAGCAGTGTTTCTTCAGGGGAAAATGAAGTATAGTGAGGAAGTTTACTCGAATAATTTTAATTTAGAGAATAATTGAGAGTGATGATAAAACTTAAGGCTTTTCTTATAAAATTTTACCGCCCTGGTTCGATAGGGGATTTAATTTGTTGATGAACTGAAATTTTTAGGGCCCGTTTAATAACCATTTCAATTTTATTTTTTATTTTTTATTTTTTATTTTTTGTGCCAGAGTATTTACGATAAAAAGGGAAAGAATGGAAGTGAGATGATAATGGAGATGAGATTGAGAGGGAAGATGAGAGGGGAGGATGGGAGGAAGGAGTAACAAAAGTGAAAACAAAAACAAAAACCTGAAATCTATTTGAAATTAGTTACACTTTCAAGTTTTTATTTTTACTTTTGTTCTCCTCCCGGCTCCCATCCTCCTCTCTCATCCTATCTTGCAATCTCATCCTCACTTCCATTTTCCTCTATACTCTAGCACAAAAAATGAAAACTAAAAACTAAAATTGAAATGGTAATCAAATGGGCCCTAATTATTCAATGAGTGGAAAAGTATAACTGCTTGAGGCATGCTGTTAGTTTCTACATTTACTAGTATTAGCTCCCTAGCCAAAGTTGTCTGTTACTTGTAATTTTCTAAATCCCATTCGAGCTCAAATGTTTAGTCTAGGTTCAGATAGATTTAGACATATTCATCTCAAGGTTGATACAAGTTGAAACTCATGATCTCCAACGGTAAAGCATGTATTGCATTGCATGGCATTCATGTTTAATCATACCAGTTTTTATTCTTAGATGACTAGTTTATGCATTGCACTAGATTCTGTATAATTTATACTCAGATGACTAGTGAGTATGCACATATTTTGATGATTCATCTAGTCAATTTTAGTTTTCACGTGTTTTGTCCTTCTTTACAACTATGGGTTGTTCATCTACTTTTTTGTCCTATTTTCATCAGTTGATTTCCTCTGGTTTGGCAGAGAAAGTGTTAATGGTGTAGAAAATGGATTTCAAGCCTTTTATGTAAAATCTACATCTAGTTTTTCATCACCACTCTCATTGCATCAACTTTTCTAAGAAAAACTTGGTTTTTCTCTATGTTTTTGGCTGAAAGTGTTCTTGGTGCAGAAATGTATTTTCATGAATTTATATTTATAAAAAAATCTGCATCAATTTTAAATTTGACCCTGGTCTTTGCTATCATTCATACATATAGTTCTAGGTGCAGATTCACTATTGATTTCTTCAAAATGTTGGTTTCTTAAAGAGATTAATATTAATGTTGTTTGAATCCATATTTTCTCATATTGAAGTTGACTTGTTTGGTGAGCTGCTGGTGCCATGAAGCTGTTGAGCTCAAGGAGGAGTTGCCATCTTTGTGAAGACTAATCTACTATGGGTCAAGTGAGGAGTTGTACATAGATCGAGGGTGCCATGGAGATGAAGAGCTAGAGGAGCTAGTTGCCACCAATTGAGGTGCATCTGATCTAGAGTGAGTGGAGAGTCTAATAGGTGATTTTGAGCTTGTATAAGTGCCTCTGTATTGAATTCCTTTTTGAACATAGTGGATTTCCTGGTTAGATTGATGAGCCCAATTTTTTCCAATGGTGGGTTTCTGGTAATCATGTTCTTGCGTCTTGCTTGATGAATATGTGTCTGACATCCATGTATTTCACAAAGTTGCTTTTATTTATACTTGGTGTCTATTGAATTGCTTTCCTCTCAATGTTTGGATTAGAGCACACACTTAGGTCACTCTAGTGGTTGTCATCATTGGGGATGCCTAGCTTGACGGATCCTTATGAGTGCCTAGGTTTTCACATATTCATGCTCTGTTTTGCAGGATAATGTATTTTGTTTCTTGCTTGATTAATTTATTCCATGTGCAATTTTTGTTTGTGTATGACTCCTTGTGTCACATCTCGGGATCGGCTCCGCTGTAGTACAATATTGTCTACTTTGGGCCCCCCTTCTCTGCCCTCACGGTTTTGTTTCTAGGAACTCACGAGCAACTTCCCAATGGATCACCAATCCTAGGATTGCTCTAACCCCAACTCGCCTAACTTCAGAGTTCCCATGACTCTGAAGCCAGTGAGCTCCCAAAAGGCCTCGTGCTAGATGGAGGTGGGCATGTATATATAAGGCATATCACCCCCTCTCGGTTGATCGATGTGGGATCTTACACCTTGAGTGATCTAGTCATCTAGGCGTTAAATCTGGGCACAGCGTCTTGGTCGTGTCTCCTCGTAGTTTAGTTGTAACCCGAAAGTATTGGAAGATAGGAACAATTTCTTGGGTTTATTGTCTTTGTGGATGCACTATTATGTATATTCTCATGTGTATTATTGAGCTTTATTTTTCAGGGAACCTCGAAATACAAGGGAAATTTTATTAATGAAGTGAAAAGTACAACAGAGAGGGAACAAAACAACCTGACCCGTATTATTGAGTTTGATAATTTGGGAGTCTCTTCTTTTGGGTTCTCTCCTATTATTAATGAAGGTCGGTTCATCCGTTTTGACCAAAAACAAAAAAACAAAAAAAAACCAACCTGACCCGCGACTCATAGAATCATAAAGCAGTGCATCTGAATAAAATCAGGGAGCTTTGTTTTAGTTTGCTTGCAAATTGTAGTAACTTCACACAATATATATCTTCACCACACTTGCTGATCACAGACAGTCCATGTGTATATATAAACTTCACCATAGATGATATAACATATATATCATGCTTAATTCAGTTTTTCTATGTTATGGATCTCCTATTATTAATACTTCAAAAATGACCTAGAATTAGTTTCGATCATTGAAATATATTGTTTGATATATTTCAATGATCGAAACTAATTCTAGGTCATTTTTGAAGTATTATCCTTGCAAAAAAATCATTTAGTTCAGTCATCTAAAATGTGTGGAAAAAAAAAAAGCGGTTCATTTAGTTCGGAAGTTGTTTGGTCATATTAATTTTCTCTACACGCGTAAAAAGAGATCCATATACAAAACCCTATTTTTGACAATATATATTTACCAACTTTATATACATGCATTAAATTACAAAAATAATTACCAAAATATATAGAGTGCTGCTAAACGAACCCTACGATCTAAGTACACTCTAATATTTAAATCAAAATGTAAAATTAACTAAGTACACCTTATTTGACTACCAAAAATACCTTTAGTACATCCTAATACACGTTACCACGTATTTCTATTTTTACATGAATTCGTGCCATCTTTTTCAGATTTTGAACTTTCTAATTAATTTAATCTCAATACACAAGTGAAGCAGGCAACTCTCAACATCACAAACAACATGTTCATTATGTACTTTTCAAGTTCTAATTTGAATGCTCTACTATATATATGAATGATTAAAAGAAGAAAAAAAACCTTCAAACACTTGAAGGAAAAAAAGAAAAAAAAATGCAGTGGCATGAAATAGTGACAAACACGACACGTTGAGTTATGAGGAGCAAATAAATGAAGCAACAGAGAAATAATGGTGATGAGGAAAAAAACATAAGCAACACAATTATCTCGTACATAATGACTAGGCAAACATGGTAAAATATCTTCACCTTGTGGTCTGCAGCAAGAACAGAGAAATGGCCTCTTCAAGTTTCAAAGCAAGACAATGATTCAACGCAAGAATCAATTTAAGTTCAATATGCAGAATCATCGTATAATTAGATGATTAGATCTTCTCTGCCACTAACTTTTGCTTTGCTTCACCTGGTGAGTGAATGTTAAACGAACACCTCCTTGCGCCTCCACTAGTGCCCGCTGCGTTGTTCACTATGGCACCAAGCAATACGAAAACTTCTCTATACGTTTGATTAGGGTTGAATACAGTGAGCAGGGGTGTACTTATTAAACTTATATTTCTTTCACAATTCAATATATCCTATTTAGTCATTTTATATTGGGTAAATTAGTAATTCAATCAATAGTTTGGTACGTAGTAAGGTGTACTCAGTTAATTTTAGGGTTCGTTTAGCAGTACTCAATATATATTTACCCTAATTACGTAAATATTAGATACACGTATTGTGGATATATTAATGACATATGCGCCCCTAAAAATAAGATCCATATATACAAAACCCAAATAATAATAATGGGATACCTTAATGAACTTCGTATCCCTTAAAAATCCCCGTTACAAAACCGTCACTACTAGAAATTGGGGCAATAAGGACCCTTTTAGTAGGCACGGACATGAAAACAGTCTTTAAAAAATGGTATTTGGAACGGAAAGTTGTATTTCAGTCTCTAGAAATCTAAAGACACAGAAAACCGTTCCTATTGTTATTATTGCAAGTATTTTAAAAGAATGTATAGCAAAAACAAAATATATAATTTTCCATTAGGCACGAATGATAAAGAACAGTTCCCATAGTTTGCAATTAGGCAAGGATAATAAGAAACAGTCCCCAAAGTATTAGGCACGGATAATAAGGTAATGATATTACCCAATGTTTTACCGTATTTGATGGTATTAGTCACAGATTTTCAGTCCCCACTAACATTACATTTAATACTTTCTCCTACTCTTCGCTACAGTTATCGATACTTTCGTCCCTCTTTCTCTTGCCCTATCACTCTCAAAATCTGACTCTAATCTTCATCCCAATCGATCTCACAAGTCTCACTCTCAAAACCCAATCTCAAATTCGTTGAAAACCTAAGGTCCCCTCTGCTTTCAATTTCATCATTGGCTTTCCACTTCTGTGCTGCTATCGACGACCGATGACCAACCACCGGCGACAACTACCACCTCCTCTTCTTCTCTCTTTCTCACTCTCGTGTCTGTATCTCGTTGTCTCATTCTCCACCTTCGCTTCTTTGACGCTCTCTTGCTCTCCCCCTTCGCGTGACCCGAAGACGCCCACACTCAATTTGGTCCACCATTCTCCATGTACTCCCTCAGGTAAGTCCCTCTTTCTCTGTTGCTCTCTAATCTGATTTTGTTTTTGTCTTTGACACTACTGTTTTCACAAACTTTTAACTTAGTACAAGCTAAGGGAAAGATTGGGCAATTTTATGGATCACTTCATCCTGCTATGAGGCTTGTAAGTTCTAATAATGCATTTAATTTCAACAATCAAAGTCATTGGGGTGTTTTGGTTCGGTGAAAACTGAATGAAACCAGTCACTGCTTGACAAATTTTTTAATTTATTTTTGGGTTTCTTAATCTCACAATCTGAAAACGAAAATCCGAGACAAACCAGATTTTACCTATTACCCTCAGATTTTTTTTTTTTAATATTAAGCGAATTGATGATTACTGAAAAAACTCAAACTATGAAATCGAAATATACTGTATGTAAGTTTTTGTATTCTGTTGCTGGTGTGGCTTCACTGGAAGTTGGATCTATATATTCTGCCTCTTAAGGTGCCTTGATTTCCTTACACATATATATATAATATACTTAGAAAGAAAAAAAAACCAAGAAACTTTGTGTTTCGCAATTGAAGAATTGACCTTAAATATTGAAGTTTTAATGTTTGGTGCTTCAGGTGGGATGTAATTAGGAAGTAGGCCATTGAAACATTTTGACTTTTTGTTTTGCTGGGATATGTGGTGGCACTTAGAGCTGATGCGATTCTCCTTGTAAGTCTTGTTTTTTATGCATTAAGGGAGCTTGGGAATGGAGTTACCAAAAAGAGAATGCATATTAGTAATGTACAATGCAATTGGGAGTTGCATAAGTAATAGTAATAACTTAATTGTCCTTTTCTTTTCCCTTGGGTTCGTAGGAAATGGAGTTGAACTTGTATTGATAAGTTTTAAACACTCGTAGTTTTAGAAGATGATATTGAAATGTTGGAATAAGTTAGCGGTTAATAATGTGCTGCTAGTTTTTGCAAATTCTCTATATTCTTGAATTTGCAATTGCTTAACTATTAAATTTCCCTGTTTGATTTTTCTCAAAACTTAGGTGCAACCTTAAGACGGATGAAGTATGACTGCTTCTTGGAAATGATAGGTGCACATCGTTGGTTAGATAAGATTTGGAAATTATATATGTAAACTTTAATTATTGATCCCCTTGAATTTTAGTTTCCAATTTCTATTTAGATGCATTTGCAGGCCATGTGAGGATTCTAAATTAGGCTCCAATCTTTTTTCCTATAATTTTGTTTCTTGAAGATTTGTTGGCTTTGTGCAAATGGAGAACAAGTTTAATATTGAAACCCCACACCTGAGTTGATTAAGCTAGTCTATCTCCCACTTTGACACACACAAGCAAACACATTTTGTTTTTGTTTAGTATCTCTGTTCTCGGGATTTTTCTTTGTGTATTCATATCAAAACGCAGGGGAGGTTGATAAATGGCTAGGGCCACAGATCAAGTGTGACTGATTGTTGTTAGCTGATGTCTACTGTAACCAGGAGGTTTTTCATTGGTTACATGTGGTTTGATTTGTTAGAAATTGATTTTTGTTGTTATATTCATGAGTGAATGGGTTGGAGGCCATCGTCAATTTGTTTCAGGCTTCATTGAGAGTGCTGGACAGTTTTTTTCATTTCATGTTATTTTTTAGGATGATGCTATTTGAATTTGATTAGTTATTTGTAAAGTGAATTTGGAAGCATATTGTCACACTGAGTTGTGTTTGGAATCTTGTTCAGGTTTGGCACTTATAACAAAAAATGAAGCTCGGCTTTGGACGGATGGTCACTACTTTCTGCCGGAGACACATCAACTTAACGACTAGCGGCAGCTTATGCGAATGGAGGAAGACCCTGCTGTAGATATCTGTACAGCAGATGTGAGTCACTGATTCTTTGAGGAACCCTTGTAATTATTTTCAATGTTGTAGATTCACTAATCATTTATAATTTCTCATATATAGCTTTCAACCCTTTTTGATTTGCACAACAGTGCATTGTTTCCTTTAATCACTCCATCATGTATTTGTACTAGTGCTAATTTATGAGTTGCTTCTAAATGATGATTCTCGTTAAATTGCCTCAATAGCAAGTTTGCGTATTTTAATTTACAAGTTCTTTCCTTTAGTGGGTGTAAGTATTGTACTGGGTATGATACTATGGGCAATACATTAATTGCAAGGCATCTGAATAGAGATAAATGTGTATTAAATAAAAGCTATGACCATTAGGGACTGATATACCTTCAGTTCCTAGGGAATGCATTAGGCACGGATGTAGTTCTTTAATAGAATACATTAACGTGTATTGGGTATTATAAAAATGTGGGACCCATTGCAAACATTAGGCACGGAGGTTTATAATCAGTGACAAAATATCAATAGAGGACCCCTACAAAAGACACTGATATACATCAGTCCCTAATATTACATTAGGCACTGTTTTCAGTGACTAAAGAAGGCAAAAGAGACTGATAGCACTCAGTCTCTTTTGAGCCTTTTTTTAGTAGTGCGTATTTTGACAATCTCCCCTCAAAGAATATCATTCACAAAACCCATAGGTTATCAATTCATTTGTTAATCATAAGTCAACATAAGTTACCATTGAATTCTTTTTATATGAATCTCAACTTGAAACACTTGCTAGAAAGGGAAGGGTTTTCATCACAAAATTAAGGTTCCTGAGATTCACCATATGAGCTTCGGTCCCAACCCTTCTTTTTTTTTGTGTGGCAAAAAGTCATTTTTGGTTAGTGTAATTTACCACTAAGGTCCTCATAGTTTCAATTTGATCAATTTTTTCCATATATGTAGTTCGAATTCCAAGCAATTCAAGGACAATCCTCAATTTTTGTCAAATTTATGTTCACATGGAGAAGGGGAATTTCGGTCCAATCTTACAAACCCGCCCCAACCACTCCCACAGCCACCCTAACAACCCCTTTGGTAGCTTTTCTTATGCTTTCAACTCTCAAAGTCCCTTACCACGAATCTTGAATAAAAAGTTGTGTGACTTTTTAATCTTAATCTCTGGCTTTTGTTTTTGGGAATTTGGGTTCATAAGGAGATATTTTGGGCAATGCATGGAATTAGGGTTGGAGGTTGATGAGAGAGAGAGAGAGAGAGAGAGAGAGAGAGAGAGAGAGGGAGAGAGAGAGAGAGAGAGAGAGAGGAAACGGTGGCTCTGGAGGGAGGGGGTGGATTGGGGGTGGGGGTGGTTGTAGGGTTGGTCAGGAGGGGGAAAAGGAATGCGAGAAGGTGGTTGTGGGGGTGGTTGTCATATTGAGCTGAAATACCAATTCATGTGAATAGAAATTTGACAAAACTTATGGATTGTCCTTGAATTTGGAATTCAAACTACATGGATAAAATTGATCAAATTGAAACCGCAGGAATCTTAGTGGTAAAAGTGGTAAACAACACCAAAAGTGACTGTTTGTTTTTTTTTTTATTTTGCTTTGCTTTGCTTTTGTTAGGGATAGTCCTCCATGTTAACCCCCACACATGAAGTTGGTCTATGTCGTTCCATTCCATCAAATATTCCTTAGTTTGCTAACGTGGTAGTAAGCAAATGGCTTTTTGTTTAGTACCTTATTCAAGAAAGCAAAAATCAACCTCTATATTATTTGAATTAAAAAAAAGTCAAACCTATATTTAATCCATATTTTCTATTTTTCTTTTGATCATTTTACAAAAAAGGTATACATGTCTTGAAAAAATTATTAGGCATTGCCTAATGGCCCGACTTGTACTGAATTGAATTTCATCTCAGCCCAAGCCAATCTTTATGAGTCTTTATTCAATTTAATAAGTTCAGTCATAGCATTTATAAGTTCACTAAATAACGACTAGGACATTTGTTTAACTTAATTGAAATAATCCACTCTCAGTCCATGTGTATTATATCTTTTTCCATGAGATTTTCTTTACTAAAAGACTTCGATCTTTGGAGTAAGACAATGGTGTATAAAAAAACCTTAAACAATCTCTGAGAATACCCTAACGAAAAATCATAGTCACCGCCCGTTTTGGGGTTGGTGGCCTCCCTCTCTACCCACCTCCCTTCTCTTCTCCTTCCCTCCCCCGTTATGCCCCCATTTTCCCCCTCATGATCCTTCTTTGTTCTTTTGTTTTGTGATGTGGATGCAGCCGCAGCAAAACACTATCGTCACCATGAAATAGTCTCTTCTTTTGGCTCACGTAGACAAGGAAGATGTTTGGTTTGGGTTTAGCTAGTGCGACACAATGGGTTTAGCCGGTATGTCACTATGGATCTCTTCGCGTTGCCCAAGAGGATGTGGAGCGGTGGTCTTGCTTCTTAGTTTGTTTAAGTCTAATAATTCTCAAGAACTCTTTAGGAGTTTGTTGTAGTTTTTTATGTTCAGGTTTTTTTTTTTTTTCTCATTTAGCATTGGCTTTTGATACCCGTTTTTTGTTTCTACCGTTGCACGGTGGATCTGCAAGTTTGACTACATGTGCTTCTGATTATTGAATCGGGAATTTTAGTCATTCTTGGGTTGTACGTGATTCTCTCATGATCAATTCAACATGTTGTTGCATTTGATCACTAGAGAAGATTTACCGATATTCGACACATATTCTCAATGACAAAAGAAGACTTCGACCTTTGATCCATCAACCTCTCCCTACAAACCCATGATCCATACATGGCCTACGCACAAAGCAAAGTTTTAGGCTGTATACTATTCTCATTGGGCTTACCCCAAATCATGTTTTGAAAATAGGTTTCAATTCAAGAGTAAAAGAAAATCATATTTTTGGTAATCAGTAAGAGCAACTCCAGCAGCAAGGGCAAGGGGAGGGCTAGGGGGGGCAAGCCCAAAAACTCGTTTTCAGCAACAAAACCCAGCCCGGGCAAGGTGTGGGACCCAGCGAACTGGGCTGGCCCGAGGGCCAAAACTCGTTTTGAGCTGACGTCAGCCCTGGCGTTCAAATTTTTTTAACGTTGGCACGTGTAGCACACGCGCCAACGTTAAAAAAAATTTGACGCGCCCCGCTACAATCCCCCAACGGCTCTTTTCCACGTGGCGCAAGCTGGGCTCTCCGATTCAAATTTTTCCAGCAATCCAACGGCTCCGATTTTTTGTGCAATAAAAAATTGAAAAAAAATCAAATTTTTTTATAAAAAATTCCAAAAAAATACTGAATTTATTTTCTATAAATACAAACAAATACTCTTCACTTTTAACACCAAATCCTCATACATTTTCTTCTCCTTCTACTCAATATTAAGTTTTTTCCCTTTCAAGTTGTATTTTTCTCTAGGAAATATTATGGGTTCTTCTAATGAAATCGGAGGGGCATGGAGCACGATGGAAGATGTTTTGTTGTGTGAGTGTTGGGTCCAAATTAGTCATTGTCCTGTAACGGGTAATGAAATGAAATTCTGTCATATGTGGAAAAAAATTCATCAGGAATTTTGTGAAAGGGCAATGGGTTCGACCCGTACGGAAATGGCATTATCTAGTAGGTGGAAAATTCTTAATAAAGAGTTGGCGAAATGGAGAGATCCCTTGGCAAAAGCGATGAACAACCATAGAAGTGGGGAAAACCTTAGCAATGAGGTAAATTATTTGTAATTTTCGTTTTATTAATTTCTATGTCATGTTTTTTTATTTAAATGTTTCTTGCAATTTATATATTTGATTGATATTTCTTGTATTTCCAATATTTATTTAAATGTTTCTTGCAATATTTATACTTTGTTAATATTTATTGCATTTCTAATAAATTGTTAAAATTTCTTGCATTTCCATTATTTTCTTTTTTATACATGTTGCATTGACAATATTTTTTAAAGTTTCTTGCATTTCCATTTTTTTTTTTATAGATTATGCAAGCACAAATGTGGTTTGGTGCTACTAGGCAAGGCAAAAAAAAGCTTCACTCATACCCAATGTTGGGAGGCAGTGAAGAATTGTAAGAGATTCCAAATTATTCTAACGGGTCCAGAAGTGGTGTTGAACGAAACGCCACTCCATGAGACACCGACATCGGATTCACCTATGGATTCCCCGATGAGTCAAGACTCACCTATCGAAAAGGAGCCTAGGCCTATTGGGAGGAAAGCGGCGAAGGCGAAGAGAGGGAGTAATTCTACGAAGAATGCATCTAAATTTTTGGAGGAAATTTCAAAGCACCAAGCCATGAGGATTGAAATGGATATGAAACAACAAGAGCATGATATGGCAATTCAACTAGAATATGCAAAAGAAAGGGAGTATATACGCAAAGAAAAGAAGTATGTACGCCAAGAAAACATTGAAAAAAAGGATCGGGAAACCATGGTCATGAATACAAGCCATATGTCCCCTGAATCAAAACAATTTTGGAAGCTAGAACGAAGGGATGTTATGAGACGAAAGCTTTTTCGTGACGAAGGACCTAGCAACACGGATTGGTTAAATGATCAAAACAATTAAGTTAGTTTGCTTGCCTTTCATTTCTTAGTTTGCTTGCCTTTCATTTCATTTCATTGTATTTTTTTCATTTCATTGTATTTTTTTTCATTTCATTGTATTTTTTTTCATTTCATTTTTGTTTAATGAAAAACGTTCACCAAATCTGTCTAAATACACATCTCTCAACCCTTGAACTGCTAGGGAAGTTATTACATTAAAACTGAAAAACAGAATTTATTCCGAAAATTAACTACGAAACTTTGAATGCGGTTTTGGCAGGCCAAACGATCTCAGAATGCCAAAATCCATCATATATCACAGCAAAGCTGTGTGTTTGACTCGTGGCGTCGTTCCCTTTCCGAAATGGTCTTTTGCATCCTAATCGGAGCTTGGACGACAAATCTGCAAATTCCCGCTACGTCCTTTTTCTAGCTCAACCGCGATAAAATCTGCCTTTTTCTAGCTCAACCGCGATAAAATCTTAGTTGTATTGATTTTCTTTTAATGAATGAAGAAAATATTCAACAAAATTTCTTTTTATTCAAAAACATTCCATACATAAAAAAACAAACCACAACCAAAGCATTAAAAAAACAAAGCATAACTAAAAATACAACATCAACATAATAAATTAAAAAAACGTCTTCACTTCACTTCATTCACCTTCATTGCCTTTCACCGCCCATAAGTGCTCCATCAAGTCAACTTGACGTTGTTCATGAATACACGACGATTGCATCTCCTTGTAGCGATCAATCATACGGGGCATGAAACTACCATCTCGAACCAACGGGTCATGTTGCACTGGTTCTCCATTTGGCCCCATGGGTTTTTCATAAATTCGTGTCAATGTCGTGTTCATGAGATCTGCCTCATACACTTCATCAGCTAGATAATCATACTCATCCTCCACAATCATGTTGTGGAGGATGATACAAGTCATCATTATGCTCCTAAGCACCCTTTCGTCAAATAGACGCGCCGCGCCCCTAATAATACCCCACCGCGCTTGGAGGATACCAAAGCACCTCTCCACATCTTTTCTGTAACCCTCTTGATAGGTAGCAAATAATTTTTGCTTACGGGATTGGGGATGTGGAATTGATTTGACAAATGTGGTCCACCTTGGGTAGATGCCGTCAGCTAGATAATACCCATTTTGGTAGACGGTATGGTTGATTTCATAGGTGACATTTGGGGCTTCACCACTCAATACATCATTAAACACCGGGGATTGACCCAGGACGTTCAAATCGTTTTGGGATCCGGCAACTCCGAAGAAGGCATGCCAAACCCATGTATCGAATCCAGTAACTGCTTCAAGGATGATTGATTTCTGCCCTTTCCTGTTTCCGTAATCCCCTTGCCAAGCAGTTGGACAATTTTTCCATTGCCAGTGCATGCAATCAATGCTGCCAATCATTCCAGGAAATCTTCGAATCTCAGCTTTTTGTAGAAGCCGTTGCAGGTCCCTGGGCGTAGGTCTGCGCAGGTAGTCCCTGGTGTATAGAGTTTCCACTGCATCACAGAATCGCACCAAGGCCTCCAAAATAGTGGACTTCCCCATACGGACAATCTCATCCACTTGATCAGCAGATGACCCATACGCTAACATTCGTATCACTGCTGTGAACTTTTGCTCGGGAAGAAGTCCCAAATTTCCAACAACATCTTTCTTTTGAACAAAGTATTCATCATAATTGCAAATATCATGCATGATTTTATTGAATAAATGGGGTTGCATTCTATATCTCCTTCTAAAATCAACATCAGAGTATAGAGATTGTGGGATAAAATAATCTTCTAGAAGATTCTTACCCCGAGAATGTCTATGTCTGTCCACATTCGGGCGACGGCCTTCACGTGAACCACGGCAGCTCTGGTTTTCTTCCTCAAGCAAAGCCACAGCTATGCCAAGTTGCTCATCTAGTTCTCTCTCCACCCTCTTGCTTGCAGCTCTTCTACGCATTCTTTCTCTAATTTCTTGCTCTTGTCTCTCCAAAATCTCTTCCATGTCTGCCATTGAGAATGGAGATTGAAATCTAAAATATAAGAAATGGAAATGTAGAGAAGATATGGAAATCTGAGAAATGGAAATGTGGAGAAGATATGGTGTGGGAGGTTTGAGGTGAGCCTCTGGTTTTATAGAATAATTTAGGCAGATAGAGATGACACGTGGCGCAATTTTAGAGGGTGAAAATCTTATCTGAAATTTGAAATTCATTTGAAATTTGAAATTTTACATTTATCTGAAATTTGAATTTTGAAATGTATCTGAAATTTGAATTTTGAAATGTATCTGAAATTTGAAATTTGAAATTTATCTGAAATGTGAAACCGAAAATCTTATCTGATATGAATAGTATTGACACGTAGGAACCCAAAAATCTTACCCGAAAATATTATCCAAAATAATTGTTTAAGTAAAAAAAGTTGTGAAAAAAACAAAAAAATGAATAGTAGTTGCCATGGCAAGGGTTTGATTGCTGGAAACACACATAGCTAAAAAAGGCAAGGGCAGCCACTATTCACGTGAATAGTGTCAGCCCTAGCCCCCCCCCCCCCCCCCCCCCCCCCCAATTGCCATGGCAAGGGTTTGTTGCTGGAAATGCTCTAAAGGAACCCATTTACCAATGGGGTCTTAGCTCAGTGGTAGAGTTGTTGGTATGGTGGCTGCGATTCGATGCCTCGTAGCATCATGTGTGTGCGTGGGAGAGAGAATATTCCGCTTCCCGCCTAACTGTGTAAAAAAAAAAAAGGAACTTATTTACTACCAAAATGTTAGACTCTCGAAAATGCAGTTAAACAATGTTAACAATTATGGCTCTCTATGCGCTAAAAAAATGGTAATAAACTCCAAAAGTGGCAAACATCTTGACCCCAACACACTGGGAAGAAACATCGTATATATCCTATCCATCCATAAGAAGGGGATCGTGTTAGATATATGCCCTAGAAGCCAATATAAAATGAATAATTCTAAGGAAATAATATATAATAGTAAAGGGGCAAGAGCGTTGCTTTAGATACATAACGTACACAAAGTAACAAGTCCATGGATTAAGATATAAATGGAAAGTGGTCTAAAGAAGTTAGATGCATGAGATCTTTCCATACATATAAATATCGTATCCTAAAATGTTACTGGTTAAAGGATCACCAATTGGACAATGGTGACCCGCAAAGACTGGTACACATTATGTTTGCTCAATTGGGAGGATGACTAGTCTCAAGTCATTCGTGTAGAAACACTGAGATAGATGTGTAGGTGCTCTATAGAAGATGGAGTCCACTGAACGTGATCAACTCTAGAATTCTTGTATGGAAGTCTTACTCACAATTGTCAAACAAAGAATTCTAAGTTGTGATAATGCAAATTAATCTTTAGACCTGAGACATCACAATTGTCTTGTGTATATGTTGTTTCTCTTTGAAAGCACTATACGGTCGTATCAAAATGATGTGACTTAAAGGTGTTCCTCAGGATTCTCAGAGTGTACGCAGAGACAACTGAATGTACAACAATGAATCTCTGCTCTTAGTAAGAAGAGAGAATACTCTAAAGATATGATTCATGAATCTTTGGCCAAAGTATTGGATGATTGAAACAAGAACGTTTACAATTTCATCAAATTGAATCATATAATCAAGAGATGTCATATTAGGGATTTTGACACAAGTTTACCATATCCCGAGAATATGACATAGAGTATTGAATTAGAGAAGGATCGAATTGCATTAGAATCATAAACTGACTAGGTTCTCTAAATGAATTCTTTTTAGCTTGGGTAGCCATGATATACTGCTGGGTGTCACTCATGGCTTGTGGAAGCTTTGTAAAGACTAATTATAATTAGACTTCGCCAATAGGGAGAATTGTATGGAGGGATACAATTCACACTTGATTCAGAGTGAATGATTCATACCCACTGCCTTGCTAATTAGAACATATAAGATCGCACACCGAAAAGGAATCGATTGGGAAATTATGAAGAGAATGAGTGATTTTGTGACTTTGTCAAAGTCAATGTGATAGTCAAAGGTCAAAGTCAAAATTCAAAGGTCAAAGGTCAAATGGTTGACCTGACACTTGACACGGTCAACTAAGGATGACCGCGACCAACACTCGTTAGACAAGTGAGTGATTAAATTAGTTAAGTCACTAGAGTAATTAAATTGATTATATTAATTTAATTATTTAATTAAAGTTATGAAACTTTAATTAAAGGTCCCATATGAATTGAAAATTCAAAAGGGATTTGACCATATGGAGTTAGGCACATATGTGACACATTATAGGATTAATGTGTTGGACCAAGATAGCAAAAGATGACACACAAAAAGGGGGTGTGGCTACACTAGGGCTTGGGGGCATTTTTGACACTCTTGTGATATTTTTGATCCTAAGTGTGTAGTTATGGAATCCTATCATCCTATGGTTTTTCAAGTTGGTGAAATTGGAAGAGAGAAAACATCAAGCTCTCTTTCCCTACCCCTTGAATCTATGACATCAAGTAAAGGTGCTAGCACCACTCTTCACTTTGTTGTCTACTCATTCTCTCATCCCATTCAATCCTTGGTGAAGAGCTTTGGGGAGGTGCATATCTTTGTACCTTGTTAATGTATGAATTTTGATTAATTCTTTTGGCTTCCCTTGACAATTTTGTAATAGGTCTTTTATATGTATTTATCAAGCTCAAGGTTAGATTAAGAATAGCATCTCTAAGTGTTCTTAACTCTCATCCATCCTATGGAGGTTCAAGCAATTTGACAAAGGTAAATCATGCATTGCATATCATGCATTAAAACTATTTTCATAAATGTTGACTAGTCATCCTTGCTCTGTAGGATTTCCAACTGACTAATAAACTGTTTTGTCATATTCTCTTTTCTCTCTCTTCTGCCATGTGTCAGTCTGACCTAAGGGATTCTTTTGTCTGTAAAGGCTAGTGAATTCCTCATTTGGAAGCCATCTCTTTTGTGTGGAAGTTTTGGAAAGATTGGCTTGCCATCTTTCTCTTCTTCTTCCTCAAGAGTAAACCATATATTTCATCTATGAGTTTTTCTAATTGATTTCTTTTTGAAAAACTGCTTTTGAAATATGAATTTGCATCTAGCCTTTTAAATCATTCTCTCATTTAGATCTAGATCGGATTCACGACTGATTTCTTCAAGAGTATGGTTTCTTGAAGAAATTTGGTCATTCTCCCTTGAATCCAAAGTTTGGTTTCGGTTTGAGTTGGAGCTTGCAAGCTAGTGCCATGGGATGAACGAGCTGGAGAAGGAGCTGCCATTGCCATGAAGAACTGAGCTTCAAACTTTGCTAAGTTGGAGAAGAAGATTGCACAAAGGAGGTAAAGCTCATCTTCCTAAATAGATCTAGGTTTTGCTTGAGCTTGCTTGTATTCCTTTGTAAGAATCTTTTTCTACTTAGTGGATTGCCTAGTCGGTTGATGACTCCCAGTTTTTCCCAATGGTGGGTTTCTGGGTAAACAAAATCTGTTTTGCATATCTGTAAATTTTTCTGGGTTTGTGTTCTTGGTGGTTGACTAGTCATCTATATCTGTTGTTTGCTGTTTACTTGATAATGATGACTTCACACACTTTCACCATAGTTGTTGCTAGCACAGGGGATGCCTAGATTGATGGGTCCTTCTGAGTGCCTAGATTGTCACTGGTAATCTTCTAGGGCTGCAGGTACTTTGTGGCATGCTCTGTGTGTTTTCTTGATTGTTGAGTTGTTGTGTCTTGTTTGTTTAGTTAAATTTACCCCTCGTCACCTAAGTATCAATTTCATACCTATTTGGAGAGCTAGAAGGTGGAGAATCAACATCAAAGGGAGAGCCAACAACAAAGGGACCACTCCCTCTACTTGGTTTCAAGATTCGCTCCAAGGGTATGAACATCTTATCTTTCTGTCAAATAGGATTTAGAGGGTCTTTGGTGCACACTTTCATAGACTTATAAAAATTGGGACCAAATGAGACTTGCATAAATCCCTAGTTTATTTAATGCTTCCACTTTTACTTTGATTTCATATTAGATATGGCATGCTAGGTGATTTATACTCTCAAAGTGTGGTTGTAGAGTATTTAGAAATCTCTACACAACACCATTCCCACAATATTCTCTTCAGAGCGATGGTCCTACTTCTTAGTTTGTTTACATCTAATAATTCTCAAGAACTCTTTAGGAGTTTGCTGTAGTTTTTTTTTTTTTTTTGTTTAGTTTGTTTTTTCTCACTTAACGTTGGCTTTTGATAAGGATTTGCCATTTCTGATGTTGCACGATGGATCTACAGGTTTGAGTACATGTGCTTCTGATTGCTGAATCGAGGATTTTAGTTATTCTTAGGTTGTGTGTGATTCTCTCTAGATCAATTTAACATGTTATTGTATTTGGTCACTGGAGAAAATTTACCCGTATTCAACACATAGTTACTTTATACTTTTGTTTTATTTATCAATAAAAATGAATGCTTATTCTTAAAAAACAAAAACAAAAATACTTCGACCTTTGATCCATCAACCTCTCCCTACAAACCCATGATCCATGCATGGCCTACGAAGCAAAGTTGTAGGTTATATACTATTCTCATTGTGCTTACCCCAAATAAGGTTTTGAAAATGGAAAATACTTACTAGGTTAGGAGTTCCTACATTTCTGCTAATAGAAGTGTGACATGTGTGCAAAAGTTTTTCTTTTTGTATTTTTGATAAATTATTTTTGCATATGTGTCAAACTGTGATTCTCAAGAAAGAAGAGTATCTCCTTACAAGTAAGGAGGCAAGTAGTATTTATGTTTCAATTCAAGGATGAAGGAAAATCATATTTTTGGTAATCAGTAAAGGAACCCATTTACCAATGGAGTCTTAGCTAGGTGGCTACGATTTGATCCCTCATAGCATCGTGTGCGTGCATCTGAGGCAGAGAATATTCCGCTTCCTCGCCAAATTGTGGCGAAGAGAAAAGAACTCATTTACTACCAAAATGCCATACTCTCAAAAACGCAGTTAAATGATAACCCCAATTAACAAAATTATGTCTCTATGTGCTCTTCAAAAAAAAAAACAAACAAACAAACAAAAAGCAATCAACTCCCAAAGTGGCCATTATTAGCAAAACATCTTTAGCCCAACACACTAAGAAGAAACATCGCATATATCCTATCCATCCACCAAAAAGGGACAGGCATGAGCCTGCCTGCATTGAGTACAACAATTTCTGTCGTAACTTTTATATTTTAAACTGAAAATGCATTATAAAACGGAGACTGAAAACTACAGGATATGGTTAGAATCATTCCCTTTTCTAAAATTTCTGTCGTAACTTTTATATTTTAAACTGAAAATGCATTATAAAACGGGGACTGAAAACTACAGGATACGGTTAGAATCATTCCCTTTTCTAAAATTTCTGTCGTTACTTTTATATTTTAAACTGAAAATGCATTATAAAACGGGGACTGAAAACTACAGGATATGGTTAGAATCATTCCCTTTTCTAAAAGCTCTATTCAAACCCTGCGTTCTATAAGTGCTGGCTTATAGTTATTAGCTATGTATTTCTTGCGGATGAGAGACAAAACAAAAGACAAATTTTATTAGATGCATTGCATGTTGTTGGCAGGCGTTACACGTCAACTATCGCTTCGTTATCATTGCTTTAATAATTATTTTCCAATGTTTTGCTTGGATGAAATTATTTGATATAATATATTTGAAATGTTTGTTGAACCCGCTTTGTCTTTCCTCTCTTGACCATTAATGACATCTTTAGTCTTCCAATCCGAAGAACTTTCGTTAGTGGGTATAACTTTATTGGTGAAAGTTAACATCTTTCACCTTCATTCATGTAGGCAGAGGTTCGAAACCCCTAAATACTCAATGAATATTTGTGTAACCCCCTTCCCCCAATTCATTGTACTTGTAAAAAAAAAAATCCCAAGAACTTTCAAATAAAAGATTATAAGACTGAAAAATAAAAATGGAAAAATTGCCAGAGAAAATTGTAAAGGTTGACTGCCAATTGTCCATGTCTCCTCTCCCACCAAAAAATCTATCAATATGACATTCTTCTTTAGTCATGAAATTCTTCTTATGTTGATTAAGGAGTTACTGTTGTGTGTATCAAGTCTACACTTACAATGCGTTTGAATAAGGAAATTTAAAAGTACATACTAAAAAATTCATAATGATGGAAATTAATGTTCTAGAATTTGTAAAGATTTTTGTTTTGCTAATCAAAAAACATAATGGACTAAACGTTGAATTTATCATTGATCTTTTTGTGGTAGTGGTGGTGTGTCGTCATGTGTGATATTGGTGGTGAGGTTGCTAGTGATGGTAGTGGTTGATGGTGGGTGATCATGGTGAAAAATTGTAGTGAGGGCCATTGAAAAGTGGTGGTAGTAGAGGTTGTGGTGACACCATGATGGTTGTGGCAGGGATGGTGGTCATCGAAAAGTGTTGGTGGTGGGGACATGGTGGAGCACGGAGGCGGGGTAATGGCCATGACAAGGTCATGGTAGGGGTGACGGTGATGGAGGGATGAATAGTTGTCTGCAATCATTGGGGATTTAAGTCCTTGTTTGGTCTATGAGAATAGAATGGTTGAGGATGGTGATGGTGGTGGTGGCGATGAGGGTTGGATAAAGAGTTGTCTACAATCATTGGGGATTTAAGTCCTTGTTTGGCCTATGAGAATAGAATGGTTGAGGATGGTGATGGTGGTGGTGGTGATGAGGGTTGGATAAAGAGTTGTTTGTGATCATTGGGGATTTAAGTCCTTTGTTGGGTCGATGAGAATAAAATGCTTGAGTATGGTGATGGTAGTGGTGGTTGGATGAAGAGTTTTCTGCGATAATTGGGGATTCTTTGTTGGGTCGATGAGAATAGAATGCTTGAGGGTGATGGTGGTGGCGGCGGTGATAGCTAGACGAAGAGTTTGTTTGTCATCATTAGAGAATAATTAATTAAGTCCTTGTTAGTTTGAGGAGAAAAAAATGCTTGAGGATGTGTGTTTAATGTTTAATGAGTACTAAAGGTCTTGGATTTCCATTTTGTTTTTGCTTCTGTTTATTTTAAACCTAATTAAACTTGCTGTTTCTTTTGGCTTAATTAATATTTTACCTTTGGTAATGCAGGTTTGGTCTCGCTTTATCTTTGAAACTAAAATTTTCTCGCTTAACCCCGTAATTTCTAAATATTGTTGAAATTTTCTTACTTAACCATTTCTGTCTATTTCAATCCACAAAATCGTTAAATGTGCTGAAGTGGCATGTACATTTTAACAATTTTAGTTATTAAAAAAACCTTTAAAATTCAAATTAAGGGTTTTCTGTTTTTAAGTCTGATTATGCGTGTGTTCAAGAATGAGGATTCAATATTAATCAAAACCCCCACCATCACAGTCAAACTGGCGACAGCCTTGACTATCAAACCCATCACCTCATAAGACCACCGCCACCGTAAGAACCACCAAACCTCACTTTCACCTTTACCCAATAAACCCCATCCACACCATCAACACCACCACCATCAACACTAGGAACCACATTCACACCATCCACAGCAAATCCAACTACCACCATGCAATTGACCCCACCAACAGTGCGACCCATACCAATTCAGTCCACCACCATCCAATTGAACCCACCGACAACTCCACCCATACCAAATCGAGCCAGCACCGTCAAACCCAACCAACCAAACTACCTATGAAACCACCACTGACCATCGACTAGTGAAATCGAAGTGAAATCGGCGAATCAGAGAGGGAGATGGAGGACTGCTGGGTGCTTTGGGGATGGGGGTGACCGGAAAGGGAAGAGGGGGAAAATGGAGGTTGGGGCTGGTGAGTTGACGGGAAGGGAAGAAAGATGAGGTGGTTTGTTAAGTCTAAAAACGAATTTAAAAAGTAGTTTTTTTATATTTAATTTGGATTTAAAGTTTATTAATAACGAAAATTACTAAAATGCACATGCCACGCCAGTACAATTGACGGTTTTGTTTATGGAAATTAACGGAAGTGGTAAAATTGGAAAATTTCGGCAAATTTTAGAGATTCTGGGGATATAAGTGAGAAAATTTCATTTTTATGAGAGAAAGTGAGGGGTTGTTTGGTATTCAACTTGAATCCAACTTTTTAAACTCAAAAACATAATTTGAGTCCAAAACAAAGAAAACATATTTGGTAGCCCTATTTTTAAAAATTCAAACTCAAGAACAACTAAAAAATACCCAAACTATTAAAAACAAAAAATATCTATTTTTTCAGTTTTTTTTAACAACCCACAAGTTCTCACATTTTTAAGATTTGAAAAAAGTTTTCAAGTTGGATACCAAACAAGTTTTTGAATCTTAAAAATAGATTTAAGAACTCCTTGTTTTTAAGAAAAATCAAAGTTTTTAAGTTCTTTATTTGAATAGGATACCAAACGACCCCTGAGTGTTTCGGTTGTAAAACAGTAATTAATGACTACAAGTGATATTAGGCGAGGTGGAGTGCAAGAGTTATTGCTCTTAACGGACGCAAACCTCTTGAACCAAACTTGCTTATAAGATTCTTCTTAATTTGAATTTGAGTACTTTACCAAAGCCAACAGTGCCAAAGAGTTTTAATCGTTTATAGCCAAAATTTAACCCTTCATTTTAAACCAATCAATCAATAATATATAATTCTAGACAAAAGTTTATTTCAAACAAATGAGTTTTGTCCGTAAGCGTTTCTTAATTAAAAGAGTTATCTTTGCTCTGCTCTTCTTCAAGAGCGGACATAGATTCTGATAATAGTGAGCCAAAAATGGTTCACAAGTCACACTCAAAAAATAAAATTTAGAATATAAGGATAAGAAAATAGCTTTAAATATTTCCGAAGTGGCCATTATTACCGCAACATCTTTACCCCAACACTGTGGGCAGAAACATCGCATATATCCTCTCCATCCACAAGAAGGGGACAGGTATGAGCCTACCTGCATGGAGTACAACAAAATTTATGTTGTATCTATATTTTAAAGTGACGACCTAGATTGAAAACGACACAAAACGATATACATTGAAAACGACAGGATATGGTTAGAATCATTCCCTTTTCCAAAAGCTCAATTTAAACACTACGTTCTAGAAATTATGGTTATTCACTTATTAGTTGCACACTTAATCGCTTCGGTTCTTCTTAGAAGTATAGTCGAATCGCTTCGGTTCTTCTTAGAAGTATAGTCGAATCTCACGTTGTTTTTTGAAAAACAAAATAACTCACTCATTATATTAGCATTTTAAACATTTTTTTTTATTTTTATTGAACTCATGTTAGGAGTAAAGTGAGATACAAAACATCGACCAGCAAAATGAGTAACTTCAACTTTGAAAAGGAATGTAAAACTTGACCATACTTTTAAACAGGATTAGAGCAATTAAGCCTTGGTTATATTTATTGGGGATCATAGGAACAGGAAAAAAAAATATCTTATTAGATGCACTGCATGTTGTCGGTAAGTGTTATGGTCAACTTACTTCGTTATGATTGCATTTAAAGCAGGAGCTGCTGAATTTTTGACATCTCAAGTTTGAGTTTGACACAAATACATTCACCCTAGCTATAGGGCCCCCCTTCAGGTACTAGCCAGGTGTACTGTTGTAATTGTATTTAGACAATTGAGTTGGACCATATGTCACGGTATAGTTAAAGCTTCGATAAATATCATAGGGGCTTGTTTGGATGAAATTAATAAATATTTGAGGGTCTACGCTTGAGTCTTTCGATCTTCTAGCTCAAGTGTTTAAGAGTATTTACTTATGTATCCTAGATTTTAGATCCATTCCCTCTTTCCTTAATATCTCTTGAAAAATTGAAAACCTTGACAATAAATTTTTGTTTGGAAACGTCGACTGGTCATGGTCCAATCTCCTCTCCCGTTAAAAGTGTATATATATGCAGGGTTTGCCAGGTGCCTGTGGGCACCGCTGGCTACTGCAATGAGCCTCGAATCAAGGGGGTCCAAAAAAATTTCTTGTATCATTGTTCAGACGCATATTGCAAGTGATAAGAATCACTTAAAGTTCTTAAAGAACACAAGGGCCCGCATTTAAAAATTAAACGTTAAAAAGTTATTAATATGCATTGGAACAACAAACATCCAATTAATCCCACACTTTACTTCAAGGTTGTGTTTGGTAGGCTTCATTGATCTGGACTGGGTTAAATAACACTTGAAACCCATGTTCGGTAACAAGAAGGAACAACTTAAATGAGATTATATAGTCTAATAGTACAAAAAAAACCCCTCACTCACTCATTATTCAATATAACGAGGCTGAAATATGGCTAGCAAAATAATGAGCTCACAGAATAGTGAGGCTGAAACTAGCATCGTCAGGAAGAAAATCAACCACCACCGCCAATTCAAATCCAATGGAACCACACAGTGGCGGTCTCCCCTGAAAAAAATCATTTATTTATTTTCTTATAAAGATGGAAGCATAAACTGTGGGAATCATAAACACAAAAACTCAATTCCTAGTAGATCCAAACTAGAGGAAAAGAGAGAAACGCAGGAAAAAAATTGGAGAAACGAAGGGAAAAAAACAAGAGAAATGCAAGACATAGGAAGATGAAGAAAGAAAAGGAAGAAAATAATTGGCGGAGGAAAAGAAGGAGAAAAAAAAAGAGACAGAGAGAGAGATGGGGGAACTGGCACGGAAGAAGAAAAAGAGGAAAAAGGAAAGGGAAGAGAGAGGGAGAGAAGAGTGAACTCAGAAGAAGAAAAGGAGAAAAAAGAAAGGGAAAAGAGAGAAGAAAGAAGGAGAAATTGGAGGAAAATGTGGGTTGAGGGTGTAAGATCGGAAGGGAGAGAGAACAAAAGAGAGTGAGTCTTCACTAATTAAATTTAAATAATTATTTTTTAGTCCAACACATCACCAAACATAGGTCTTTACTATTTTTACAATTCAGCTTCTTAGTCCGACACAGCACCAAACGTAGGTCAGTATTTAATCTAGCTTAGGCCAATCAAAGCTAATCCAAGATAGTTCCAAGATTTAGTCTAGTCTGTGACAATCTGCTGTACCAAACAACCCCCAAGAGACTTTTTTTTTCTCTTAATACAAGGGACACGCTAAACTACAAGGGAAGGGGGTTTCTCACTCACACACACACACTATTAGGGTGTCATGGGGGTTCGAAGCTAAGACCATTGGTCTTAAAGTCAAAGCCCATTTTTCACTGAGCTAGACCTCATTGGCCAAAATATTTAGTTCTTCTAGGGTCTGTTTGGTACACCTTCTTGGATTGGACTGGATTGGATTAGCTTAAATAACACCCTTAACCCACGTTTGGTGCAGCGGTTCTTTAAGTTAAATGAGACTATACAATCCGGGCAACTGAAAAACGCCTCGTTCGTTAGCACAAAATAGAGAGCTCCGTGGAGGTGCCGCTAAATAACGAAGTCGTTGTTTTGGACGATCGAGTCTGTCATTATCCAATGTTGCTCTACTCTTCTCTTTTCTCTTGAAAACTGCTCTGTCTCTCCTCTCTGGTTCTCCTCTTCCGTTTTGCTTTGCTTTCCTCTGTCAGACCACCACCATCAAACCCACAACGAGCTACCACAGACCCAATCGAATCATCATCATCACCCAATCAGTCAATCAAACCACCCATAACCAACCATCACATACCCAGGTCAACCACCATCACCACCCAGTCGAACCACCACAATCATTAATTAATGGAACCAGAGAGAGACAGGTTGATTCAATTGGATCTGTGGCAGCATAAAGAGAGAGTAAAAAGGAGGGAAGGAAGAAGAAAAGAGAAAAGGAAGAAGAGGAAGAAAGATAGAAAGAAACAAGAAACAAGAAACAGCCTGGGAAGAAGAAAGGAGGAAGAAAGAGGGAAAAAGGAAATGGTTCAGGAAAGAAAAGGAAGAAGAAAAGACACGAGGAAGAAGAAAGAAACAAGGCGAAAAGAAAATTAATAAAAAAAGATAAGATACTTTTAGCCTTTAAAAAATATTAGAATTTTATTTATTTACTTTTTATTTATTTTTAGGTCCAAAATTCTTAATTAAAATTAAATATTAAAATAATTATTTTTTAATCCAATACAACACCAAACGTAGGTCTTCACTATTTTTACAATCCAGCTTCTTAGTCCGACGCAGCACCAAACATAGGTCGGTACTTAATCCAGCTTAGTCCAATCTGAGCCAATCCACGGCAGTCCCAGGATTTAGTCCCGTTTATAACAGTCCGCTGTACCAAACGACCCCCTAATGTGATGGTTTTTTTTTTTCTTGTCAATGATTTGATGGCTTATCCAAGTTTCTGAAATCAAAAGGAACGCATTATGTTTGGGCCAAAATTAACTTGGGTCAACTCAATGTCTATGAATAAAAATAGAATAAATCATGAAAAATCAAATCCCTTATAAACTGCTCGGTTTTAGCTCGACTTCATCATTTCAAAGCAAATCCATGATTGCTTAATTTCAGTAGTGATTTAAGGAAAGATGTTTCCTAGTATATGGGCTACTTGTCTTGTCGTCCCTATGCAGATATAAGAGGCTATATTGCCATAAATCGAAGTAGAAAGAACACACACAATCTATCTCTGAAACAGATATCAACTTGATCAACTTGCACCCAAGTTTCTCAAATATTTTTCATTCTTTCGTTCATTGGTTTCCAGTTGACAACTGAGAAATCATCGTTTTATTTTTGCTCTTCCTTTTTCCTTAGTTAGTATGATTTTCAGTTGATTCTCTCGTTTTATTTTTGCTCTTCCTTCGTTCATTGTGTTCCTTCTTCCTTAGTTGGTATGATTTTCAGTTGAAATTTGCACATTATTCTCTTGTGAAGTTCTATTGAGCAAATTTCTCACGAGAGAATATTCGTGAGAGATTTTTCCAGCATTTGAGGTTCCTTCTCTTTCTTTTTCCTTGGTTCCTGTAAAATAAATCTAGGTCAACGGACCATACCCGGGGGCTGTTGGCCAAAGGTCCTCCAATGCCTAAATCAGTTAAATGATCTTGAGAAAGATGAAGAGTTAACAAAAAGGTCAGAGTTTTCTCTCACAAGGAGAGCCGGTGGCCTTAGTCGTGTGTGGTGGCCAGAGCTGTGTGAGAGAGAGGAGAGGAAAGGAGAGTGGCGTGAGAGAGAGAGAGAGAGAGGAGTTGGCTAGGATTTCGAAATTACCTCATATATGTTGTGTAGCCATGTATTTATAGACTCCTTGTAGGCTGGAGTTTGAAGAAGATTCCTTATTTAATTAGGATTATTCTTACCCAAAAAAGATGACAGGAATTAATCAAAGAGATTTGCTGGAAATTGGATCCTTGATTTAGGGAGATATTCCTATCTTAAATCAAACATAATTCCTTAATTAAATAGGATTTAATTAGGGTAATTAGTTGACCTAAGGAATATTCCTTTTTCCATGTGTCATCTTCATATTGGTTGCCAAAGTATTTCTTGTTGGAGAGATCTTGGAGAAGTGTACTGCTTGTCGATGAGAGGAGTTGTCATGCACACCAAGGTAGGTCACGCTTGGTTTTTTTTTTTTTTTTTTTTTTTTTTTTTTTCTCCTCGGTAAGGTCTGGCTAACCTTGGTTCACCGATTGTCATCATGGCGTGATGACTGGAGCGACAAAAGCGAGTGGATGGTGGCAGTGCATATGTGGCTACTGTCGTCACCGACTGTGGTGGCCACAGCCACAAATTCTTTTTTCTATTGTGCACGTCTAAGGACTCGCTGCTTGACCGCGACTTTTGTTGTGGTTTGGCAACTGCGCAGTGTTGCAAGTCCAGCCGCGAGCGCTGGTGGTTGCCGGCTATTGTTGGTGGCAACCGTGGTTGGCATTTTTTTTCGTTGGAGCTAGCCGTGCTGTGACTTGCTAGATAGGTTGTGGCTCAGCTTAGGCCGATGGGCTACGTCTGACAAGAAGTCCCGTCTACTAAGAAGACTCAAGTGAGAGTTGCACCTTCGTCATCTGTGAGGGTCAAGCACCTCGTAGGCGCGGATATCAAGAAGATTGGTAGCATGCAGAACATTCGAGACATTTTGCTCAAGTCTTCAACTGAAAAGTTGAAAACCTGTGATATGCCCCGCAAAGACACCTACTCCAGGTCTGGTTCGTTTGCTGAGAAGCAGAGGGATGTTGACTTTCCTCATAGGAGTTCGAGTCGTCTACATCAGTCAAGGGATGAGAATCAAACCGGGAAGCCTATTCCTCTACCTGACAAGGGCACATCATCTGTCGAACAACGAGCAGTCAAGCATGGAGCTAATTCAACATCGTTGACTCCCTTGGAGGCAAGGATGGCTGCTGCTAAGAAGGCCAGGGAGTCGTCTGCTCAAGTGAAAGGTCTTTCAAATGCACGAACTGTTGGTCTAAAGGTTGATAAGCCTAGCTCTACTGGGGATGCCTGCGTGTCTGATTTGTTCAAGACGAACTTTCTATTGAGCTCATCTGCTTATGCCAAGCTGGTTGACCATATACACCAAGCTAGTGATCTTGGCGCGTTCTGGAGCCTTTCTTTGGAGAAGTAGAAAGAAGCGACTCTCGCTTTGCTTCAAAAGGCATGCTGACATGACATGTAGTTATGACAAGTTGTTGGCCAAGTGCGAGGTCGTCATTGATGCATACAAGTAACGTCGCTCATTGTCATCATATTGAAAATAAAGATGTCGAGCTGCTTTGCTATGCTCTGAGATGCCCCATGCTTAAGATGAGCACATTAATGCTATGGACATAGAGGCAGTCGAAGAGCAGATGGTTGATGAGCTTACAGTTGATGAAGATGACACCAATGAGGGTGCAGTTGTTGAAGTGGCGGTTGAGGTAGTAGGGCAGGTACCTGGAGCTGTTGAGCATGTGGTTGCAGCTGATGACCAGGTGACTGCCATTTATGAGCAGGTGATTGAACAGGATGGAGCCACGGAGGGCCTAGTTGATCAGACGAAAATTAAGGAGGTTGTTGATCGATAGTCACCTGCTCGAGTCTCGTAGTAGATAAGACTCATTTATTTTTTCATACTTTGTAGTTTGCTTTTATTTTCAATAATTGGTCTCGGTTGACCATCTTCCTTTTGTTGAACTCTGGCGTCGGTTACTTTGCTATAGAAATTTCAGTTATTTAACCAAAATTTGTGTTGGGTCTTGTGAACTGCTTAAGTAACCTGTTGGTGCCTTGATTGGGCATCTCCTTTAGGATGCTTAAATGTTTGTCTACATTTTTCTTAGGATGCTTCTGGATGTTGTTTTGCGTCTCCCTTAGAACGCTTTTTGGAAGTTTTTGTGTCTCCCTTAGGACGCTGTTGGAAGTTGTCCTGCGTCTCCCTTAGAACGGTTTGGGATGATGGCATGCATCTGCCTTAGGACCTTTTTGTCATGCGTCTCCTTGAGGACGCTTTTGGATGATGGCCTGCGTTTGCCTTAGGACGTTTTTGTCATGCATCTCCCTCAAGACGCTTTTGGACGGTGGCCTGCTTCTCCCTTAGGAAGCTTTTGGCAGTTGTCATGCATCTCTCTTAGTACAATTTTTGGACGGTGGCCTGCTTCTCCCTTAGGACGCTTTTGGATTTGATCTCGAACACTTCGTTGAATGAAAACTCAAACTTATATTAATGTTTGTTATGATTACATCGCTTTATTGAATGGAAATAAATGGATGAACAACTTAAAAAACATCAGAAGTAGCTTTTTCTTCAACTGCAGTGGAGATGGCTCAGTCGCCTATTAGGGACCGAGCTGGTAAACGGAGGCTTCATGGGTAGTGCCTTCAGAGGTGATGGGCATTCCAATGTCTTGGAATTTCTTTTCCCTCAAGGGTGTCAAGTGTATAGCTTTATTTGCCTCTAGATAGACTAATCATGTAAGGACCTTCCCAACTGGGTTTCATCTTCTTCGATTGTTCCTTGCCTTTACGCTAACATGAAAGATTTTCTAAGCACAAGGTCCTGGGTTGGAATTGTCAAACTTTGGATATTTTGTTGTAGTAAGACATCAACTAATGCTAATATGCTGCTACTCGAACAATGGTATTTTCTCATTCTTCTTAAAGTAGGTCAAGGTTGACTTTCATCTGCTCCTAGTTCTGATCAATGCTGGCCATCTCAATACTCATGGATGGAATAGTGATAGTCGGGGGAATGATTACTTCAGTTTCTTAGGCTAAGGAAAACAGATTTCGCAGGTTGATATTTTTTGGTGATGCAATAAGCCCATAGGACTCCAAGCAGCTCATTGACCCATTTTCCCTCGACGCCTTCCAATCTTTTCTTTAGGCGAGTCCAACACGATCTTGTTGGATGCTTCTACTTGGCCATTGCCTTGCGGATATCTCGGAGTTGATAAATGTTGTTTGATCGATGCCATACTTTGCAAAGAATGCGGTGATTTATTTGCCAATAAACTGCAATCCGTTATAGATAACCAACGACTGTGGGCAGCCAAACTGGTAGATGATGTTCTTCTAATTAGTAAAGTAGTCGGTGGCCACGATCATCATGTCCTTTTTGGCAGGAGTCGACGACATGGGACCCACTAAGTCTATGGCCCACTACATGAATTGCCATTGGCTGTTCTGCGGGTGGTATACTTCGGCAAGTAGACTTGGGATCGGCTTGTAGCATTGGCATCGGCAAGTAGACTTGGTGAAGGTAGGGAATGCCTTCAAAATCTCTTGGACTTTGTTGATGTAATGGATCATCCTTGGGTGTTTCTCCATGTACTACCCTGAAGCTTGATTTGTGATCAATTGGGAATCCAAATAAATGGCCAGCCTCTTGATCGATAGATCTTTTGCTAAGCGTAGCCCAACGAGCAATGCCTCGTTCTCTGGTTCGTTGTTTAAGGTTGGAAAGCCCAGTGTGATGGCTAGCTCCAACAAAGTTTAGTCCGAGGTGATTATGATGATGCCTGCTCCATCTCCTTTGTGATTTGACGCTCCGTCTACGCACAACTACCACATGTCTTTGTGTTAGTCAGGATCGGCAGAGGAGGTCTCGTCTTCTCACAAACTTTCTTTGTTTTTGTTGACCAACTTCCCTTCTTCGACTGATGGAGTGAATTATGCAATGCAATCTGCTAAAACTTGGGCTTTTATAATAGTCTTCAGTCGGTACAGGAGGTCATACTGACTGAGTTCGATAGCCCATTTCATGACTCTCTAAGAAGCATCAGGACTATGAAGAATCAATCTCAAAGGAAATTTTGTCTTGACGATGATCCGGTGAGCTTGGTAGTATGGTTTTAACTTTCTCACGGAAACAACAAGGGCCAAAATGAGATTCTCCATTTTTTGGTAGCGAGTCTTTGCACCGAGGAGAGCTTTTGACATGTAGAATACAGGGTGTTTAGCCCCCAGCTCTTCTCGAATGAGAGCTGAGCTAACAGCTGAGTTGGACACCGCCAGGTAGGCGAACAGGTCCTCGCATAGCAGAGGCTTTGATAGGAAAGGTAAATTGAGGTATGCCTTCAAGTCTTGGAAGGCTGCTTTACACTCTTCATCCCACTTGTCCCTTTATCATTTTTTCAAGGCTTTGAAGAATGGTCTGCACTTGTTGATGGATCTTATAAGAAATCTGTTGAGAGTGTTTGCTCTACCCGTCAGACTTTGTATCTCTTTCATTGTGGCATATGACTTCATGTTGAGGATGGCCTTCATTTGATAGGGATGCACTTTGATGCCTCTTTGGGTAACTAAGTATCCCAAAAAAGGGCCAGATGAGACTCCAAATGTGCATTTGCTCATATTCAACTTCATGCAGAGCTTTGACCAGCATGTCAATTACGGAGACCTCCAGATGAGACTCCAAATGTTCTTGATGTGATCTGCCCGCTGAGGAGCTTTGACTAGCATGTCATCTATATAGACCTCCATAGTGTTGCCGGTCTGCTCCTTGAAAATCTTGTTCACAAACCTCTGGTAGGTTGCTCCAGTGTTCTTCAGCCCAAAGGGCATGACTCCCTCTTTCGATTATGAAGGAGATCTTCGCTTTGTCATCTTCATGCATCATGATTTGATTGTAGCTGGAGTAGGCGTCCATGAAGCTAAGCAGCTGGTTACTAGAAGTTGAATCTAGAAACTGATTAATTCTTGGCAATGGAAAGTGTTCGTTTTGGCATGCTTTGTTGAAGTCGGTGTAATCCACGCACACTCTCCACTTGCCTTGTTCTTTCTTTCCTACCAGAACAACGTTGGACAGCCACTCTGCTTAGAAGACTTCTTCAATGAAGCCAGTAGCTAGGAGCTTGTCAATCTCGACTTCAATGATTGCAACTCGCTCGGGAGCGAAGTTGTGTCTCTTATGCACTACTAGCTTGCTGGCCAGGTTGACATGTTGCCTGTGGCAAATGATCTACAAGTCCATTTCAAACATGTCAAACGGTGACCATGTGAACACGTCTTTGTTATTATGAAGGAAGGTGGTCAGCTCTACCTTCTCTTCTGGGCTTAGGTGCGAGCCGATCCGCACTTTTCTTTTTAGCTTGTCTAGATCAAGGGATACTAGCTCAATATCCTCTTCAGGCTTCCATCCTTTTTCAGGAGAGGCCTCTAGACGGATTCCCTCGTCTTAGTCCTGGAACTTTGATTGCTATTAGGGGATGGATACTCTATTTCCCTTCAGATCTGCTCAACTATCAGGAACGAGATCTACCTCATCCCCTGCTTAGTCTGTCTGGCTTACCAGTATGAACTGTGCTTGCTTATTTTTCTTCAACCCGTGGGTTGAGCATCTTCTTGCTATTGCCTGATCACTGTTAATTTTCCTAACACCACCCCCAGGAATCGGATAGCGGATTTTCTGATTTGCGGAGGAAGTGATGATGTTGATCTTGCCAATCCATGGTCTGCCTAGGATGCCATTATAGGTAAAGTTGTCAACGGATCGGAGATGAAGCAGATCTGCCTATATTAGATCCGATCCAATAGAAAAACTTTAGAACTCGATTCGATCCGATAATCCAACGGATCCTTCACAACTAGATCCATATCCGATCCGTTGGATTATCGGATATCAAATCTGATAACCCGATTCGAATTTCTTCAGCAGCTTAAATTGAACTTTTCCGATCTATAAAAGACAATTGAAGATTTAGTGGATGAAACGCACCAAATCAGAGAGATAACAATGAACAAACAACTCAAGTTAAACATGGCTGGCTTCGGATCCTCCATAGATAGAGACAGACATAGAGAAGAAGAAGACGAAGATAGAGGGAAGAAAAAATTAAGGAGAAGAAGAATAAGCAACATGAGGAGGAGAGAGGGAGAGCTATGGAAAAAAGAGAGATGGAGATAGAGGCGGAGAGAGAGAGAGAGAGAGAGAGAGAGAGAGAGAGAGAGAGAGAGAGAGAGAGAGAGAGAGAGAGAGAGAGAGAGAGATGACTTTTGGCTCTCGAGAGAAGAAAGAGAAAAGAATTAAAAAAGGGAGAAAGAAGGCATGATAGAGGGAATAGAGGGAGAGCGATACAGTTGTCTGTAGAAAACATTTTTTTTACATTACTTTAGTGGCCACTAAAGATTGATATATATTATATTTATATATATAAAAAAAGTAAAATATGATATAATGTGATATATATATATATATATATATATATATATATAGGGGGCGGAACCGTGGCACTACGTTTTTGACACAAGTTTTGATACAATTTTTGGGCCATTAGATTACTCCACTTTCAATGGATAGATTAAATATGACATGTTTTTTGACATAAAAAATAAATTAAAATGTTTTTTCTCTCTTCTCTCTATTTTCTCAGGTTGGTAAATTTCTCTACCAAAGTTTTTTTTTTTCTCTCCTCTTTCTCTTCCCCATCAGGTTCTCTGCTAACTCTTTCTTTTATCAAACAAAAAAAAACCTTGTTGATCTTTCTCTCTTTCTTTCATTCTATTTAACTGCAAGAAGAGGTACCTCTCTTCTCTAGAAATGAAGTTATTCATATTAATGGGTTTCAAATTGTTGTTAATGTTTCTGAACCTTTGGGTTTAGGAATTATGGATTTTAATCTTCGCTTTCAACTTTGAACCAAGCCATTAAAAGCCTTAACACATAATATCTCCCTGGTCTTGTAAAAAAAAACTTGTAAATTGAAGTTATGCGAATCAATTTTACCACCATTTCTCAAGTCTTAAAGATAGTAGCAATAAGGAAGTTTGTGTGAATTCAAAATATTATTTGGGTATCATTCTTCTTCACCATGATATCCAAGCTTGTTGAAAGGTAATCCAACTTGGCATTTTTTTATTTATAAAAAATATGAAAAAACAAAGTAAAAATTGGGACTTTTCACCTAATATGTAGGATTTCATTAGAACATCAAGACATAAGGGTTTGAGCAGCTGAAGCAAAAAAATTGAACAGATAAACGGAAAGAAAGAAACAGCGAATAGCAAGAAGGTTTTTTGTTGGGTTTGATGAGAGAGAGGTAGTAGAGAATGTGTTGGGAAGAGGAAGAGGAAAGAGAGAAAAATTACTTTTATTTATTTATTTATTAAGTCAAAAAGCCATGTCAGGTACAATCTCATCCATTGAAAGTAGAGTAATCTAATGACCCAAAAATTATGTCAAAACTTGTGTCAGAAACATAGTGCCACGGATCCGCCCCCATATATATATATATATATATATATATATATTATATAAAAAATCAGATCGGATTAGGCTAAATTCATATCTGTCCCGTTAACTTATCGGATTATCAGATTCGGCACATAATCGAATCCTGCTGTTAGATCCATCTCCTATTAATTTCATCAAATTCGGATCTAGATCCGACTCATTGACAACCCTACTTGTAGGGAGAGAATGATCATGAATGTCTGTGAGTAGATTACCGGTGGAGAATAGACATCAAGCTCTATTGTCCCCATGGTGGCTATGGTCTCCCCATTGAAGCCGGCTAGTGACCTGACTAACTTGTTGATCTTGTTCTCCATGCCTATCTGTAGGACAACCAAAAGTTGCAAGATGTTGGCTATGCTTCCCTCGTCCACGTGAAGTCATTTTATCACGGCCTAAAAAATCTAGATGTTGATGATGAGGGTTTCATTGTGTGGTAGATCAAGCACAATCAGATCTTTCTTTTAAAGTCAATCACAAGATCGTCTTCTATTGCTGGGCAGCTGGTTAAGACTTGGGAGATCACAGTTGCATGCTTAATCTTCCTCTTCTTTTCCTTGTTGGTCGCCCGGACTCCTTGGAGTCGGCCAGGATTGTGCTAATCCTTATGACCTTCTGGGGAGGTTCATTGGCTGCATCGCGGTCCTCGATTTGCTGGATAGCCTTCTTTGCCACAAACTCGATGTAATGACCTTCTCTGACCATCTCCTCAAGGTGCTTTTTCCAAGCATAGCAATCATTTATATAATGCCCATGCGTCCCAAGGAAGGGACAATACGTGTTGGTATCCCTCTTAGTTGGATCTCCTTTCAAGGGTGGTGGTCTCTTTAGCCAGGCCTTGTCTTTCACTTGGGCCAAGATTTGATGTATTGGAATGGAGAACTTAGAGTAAATCTCATTTGCTGGGTGACAGGACCCGCCCTGAATTCCTCGAAATTCGTGACAACCCCTGTGGTTTTTCTGACATCAAACCGATGCCGAGCCCACTTACTAACAATATCCTCTTCTCTAAAACAAGGAAAAGAGGGTCGAGACTTTCTGCCGAAATTTCGACAGAATTTCCCCCAAAAAACAGAGTTTCCCATAACAATTTAACCCATCAAACACATTAAAATAATCCCAACAGCAGCATGCACAATGTAAAAACATGCAATTTACATAATAGGCCTCGGGTCTTATATCCAACCCTATTGTGGGCGATAACAGAGCAATTCTAAAGAATTTCAATTTACAAATGCAATAAAGTTCAACGAGAATAAAAACAATTAAACGTAGCCCTACAGAAGTTCGGGGCTCGGTAGTGCAAGTCTGGGCTTGGCGCTCAACTTAGCTCAAGTTACTACTTGGGGGGCTCAAAACAGAAAACTTGTGAGTGGACAAAAACAAAGTTTTACTTAGTCAAAAACAACATACTAACCCCACCGTTTGGAAAACGCTGCTAAAACATGCATCCAAATCCGAAATATACATATATAGTTAAGGGTTAATTACAGTTTAGAACCCTGTGGTTACACACTTAAGACATATTAGTCCCTATCTTTTCAATTTTAACAATCACATACCTCGATCTTTTAAATTTGTTACAATGTGGTTCCGCCGTTAGGGTTTCCATTAGATCTCTCCGTTAACTGCCTACGTGGCACTTTGGGTTCCACATTATTTATTTTTTAAATTTTAAATTGATTAAAATATAAATAAAATATTATTTTTTAGAAAAAGTTGAAGAAAAAGATAAGAAAAAATATTGGAACTCACTAATCCAAAACCAGCGCCCCCTTCCTCCCCCCGTTTCTTTCTCCCCCATTACCACCACCTGCACCACCTCTCCCTCGCAGCCTCCACCCTCCACCCTCGCCAGAGCCCCGACTTCCACCAAGCCACCTCTCCTATCACCGCAGCTCACCCTCGCATCCCCCACCCTCCCTACAGCAAGCCACCCCTCCCCTCACCAAACCTCTTTCCCTCTCTCTCTCTCTCTCAACGGGGGAGAAGGAGATCGCAGAGGGAGAGTTTTATTTTTTTTATTTTTTTTGTGTTTAATTTTTTTATTCATATTTTAATCAATTTAAAATTTAAAAAATAAATAATGTGGGACCCATAGTGCCATGTAGGCAATTAATGGAGAGATCTGACGGAAACCCTAACGGCGAAACCACATTGTAACAAATTTCAAAGACCGAGGTATGTGATTGTTAAAATTGAAAAGATAGAGACTAACATGCCTTAAGGGCTCATTTGGTACACCGTATTAGACTCTGGATAGGAGTAAATAGTCTATGTTTGGTGTTCGGTATCAACTTGTATTATTTAATTACTTGACTATTTTATACGGGTTGGGCTTGTAATACTCTCCTTACCTGACTAATTAATACAACCCACACACCCCCAGTTTAGATAATACATGCTTAATTATACGGTTAGGGAAAAAAGAACACGCAGAAAAATTAGAGGCTCTTTTCATCTTCTTCTCCATAGGGTTCTTTAATGCTATCTTCTCCACCAGTTATTTTCTTCACTCTTCTCTAGGTATCCATCTCTCACTCTCTCTCTATTTCGTACTCTCTCCAATATGATTCTTCTTGCTTCTTCTCTCTTCTTTATATATTTTATCTTTTGTTGAATTTTTGTGAAATTACTTCGGATTGATGCTTTTGTTGTGGGTGACTATCGAAGTTCTCCTTGTTCAAAATTGATTGCTATATATATATATATATATATATATATATATATATATATATATATATATATATATATATATATATGCAGGCAGATCTGGCTTTTTTGTTTTCATTTTTTTTTTTAGATGGGGGAAGAGCCCCAAAACAACTACACAGCAGTAATAAAGCGAGTTCTATGAACTCCCATCATATCCTCATCTACGCTAGCCCCTACCCAATTAGGAATATCAGCAAAGGAAACAAGTCCCAAATCAAAATTGAAACTCCCTTAGCCAAGCAGTCTACAACCATATTCTTCTCTCTATAGACGTGCTTCACCACACAATTATCAATTTGATGCATAAGCTCCCAGCAACTAGATAACAAAGTAGCCAAAGGATATAAACTAAGGACATTGGAATCTTGAAGGAGTAGAATTGCCGTAGTAAAAAATTTCGTGACATTTCAATTTCAATTTCTACTTAAATTATCAAAGAATTTTTTAAAAAAAATAGTATGATCTGATGTTATCCAGAACAACACCAAGCACAGTATAACTTAGTCAGACTATTTATCCGGAGCAGCACCAAATGGCTTATAATATTATGGATAAACAGTTAGTACTCTCCAGAACAGATTAATACTATCCAACAGAAATTAGTCAGTACAGTCCCACGTACCAAATGAGCCCTAAGGGTGTAACCACAGGGTACTAAACTGTAATTAACCGTATAATTAAATCAAAACCAAGGTAGAACTCATACCCCGTAAATGGTTTACTAATACTCAAACCAACTCAGAACTTTTCCCAAACCACTCTCACCCAAAACGCGTGCCCGTTGGCACAGCAAACGAGGAAGGATCCTCACCAATAAATAAGAATAAAGGTATATGTATATATATATATATATATATATATATATATATATGTCCCTCGATTGGATTGTTTGACTAGACCACATGGAAGAATCCTCAATTGACCATGTGGCTAGGAAATGAGCCGTCCAACCGGGGGATTGGGCTCACTAGCACGTACAGCAGAATCCTTAATACTCGTACGCCTATAACAAGTCCTATGCGCGCAGACTAACCCCACTAAGGGTCTACGAAACACCCTGTCAAGGGGGCTTGGGTTCCGACCTATCCCAGTATCCCATATTTTCAAGTATCCAATCCAAAGATTCAAAAGCAGGGGAGGTACATAGGTTTGTGCTAATAGCACTCCAAACTGACATAAATCACAACCCAACTCACATTCCACAGCCATTTTTCAGTAATCCCAAGTACCCAACACATATCCAAGTATAGATAGTAACTCTCAAAAATAGCATATATCAATTCAAAATAATCACAATCTACAAATATCCAAATATACTTCCAGTACTTCCATAACAGTATCATATTCCAACATTTAAACAATATAATAAACTCAAAAGTCAAATAACCCATTATGCATAGTTTTTGCGTCTTCGAAAATAATGATTATTATTTAAAAACAAAGTCCACTTACAGATAATACAAAGCTGCTTGAACCTGAGAGGGTCCTGCTTGTTGAGTACGAGGTGCTTAAGTACATATTGAAGAATACGAGGACTAGATTAAAATGAAGCACTTCGAACAAGAACTTTAAAATAAATTCCTAGTTTTTCTTGGGATTCAAAGTGTGTGTGCACCACGAACAAGGAGTTTCTAAGGTCAAACTACGTATTTTGAAAGGTGAAATAACCTCGGAAGACTCTCGGTCAACCGAGTGATCAAACTTCTCAAATTTGATCAACCGAGTTCGTGGGGCCCACGACCTCCGATTTCCTATCCGAAAGTTCCTATGGGTTCAACAAAGTTTACTAAACACGTCCTGCAAGTTTGGTCCAGATCGAGCGGTCGGATCGCTCTCGATCGAACAATCGGACGATCACCGTCTTACATAATCTTTGAATCATTGATTCGGAGTATCCGAACTCTGATTCTCGATCCCTGAGTTCCTACACGATCCTAGAGTTACCTAGATCAACATACTTGGAAATGGAGCCAATCCAACGTTCGAAGTTATTGAATCCGGATATTGCCTAGTGTGCGTAAATCCATTCAATCATCAAATGATAACCAAATTTGAATCCTAGCATACCGTCATGCTCGGGACGACATGAGGAATATTTTAGAACCAAATGGGCCACCCAACATTGGCCCACGCGCCGCCATACGCGCCAGCAGAGCGTGGGGTGTCTTGAGAAAATTCCGGAGACCGGAAAATTCTCAAAACACCCTGTAACACCTATACCCATGTGATCAGGACAACTAGGGGAGCAACTTTTGTTCCTGGGTCACGGCCAAAAGGGCCTGGAGCTTGCCGGAAAATCAAGCTAAAAACCAGTCAAAACTTAGATCATAAATCGAGCTTCAAAACTGCAAAATTGATCCTAACCAACCCAACCATCAGCTAGATCACATTGAAAGGATGAGAAAGCATACCTGGATCGACAAATTTCGTAGCCAGAGTCATCAGAAAGAACAACTGTAAATTTAGAGAAAAATCGAGTTGTTTTCGAGCTATTGTCGGCGACAGAGGTGGTGGATGCGGTGGAGAAGGGGTGGGATGGGAAGAGGATGTCGAGCCGAATTGTTTGGGACCGGTTCCGTTGCTTGAGGTGGCCGGACGGAGGAGTTGCAATCAAAATAGTGGCTAGCTAATGTGTTTTCGCGAGAGAGAGAGAGAGAGAGAGAGAGAGAGAGAGAGAGAGAGAGAGAGAGAGAGAGAGAGAGAGAGAATCTGATTGGTTTTTAAAAACAGACTTTTAAATATTTACGGTTGTGCCACTACACTTTCGTTGATCGTAACTTCTTCGTTAAAACTCCGATTTGAGCCCACTACGTGTCTACGAATGCTGCTCTCCTTGGGAGCCTAATCTCGCATGAATGCTTCTCTACAGACCCAGATGAGCATGAACATCGGATTGCGGGCTAACCTCTCATGCACATTGGTCTTGGGACCTAGCCTCGAATGGAGATTTGATTTACTTGGGTTGGAGCTCGCGGATGCTTGTGACATGCCAGCGTGCTGGGTAGCGCTAGCGCGTTCTTGTCCTCTTCCTCGCCTTCTGGTTCCTGCTCGACCTACTTGGGACCTCTCAAACTGCTTGCTGGTGAGTTCCTCCATCATTTTTTCTTCACCATTGGATCCAAGACCAAGGTCTCAGACTAAGTCAATCTGCTTGAGGAGCTGTCTAACCAGGTTATTTTGGTCGTCTACTATTTAAGTCAGCTGGTCGACTGTAAGACTGAGGTCTGCTAGACTGCGTGGATCAAGAGGAGAGAATTGTGTGGAGCCCAATTGCACGCGGGCTAGGGTTTCATTGGATGTGTCTCGGGAGGATACGTCAAGCACAATGGCAAATGAGGGAATGGATGTAGTTATTCCACAATAGATCCAAAATTGGCGGCTGTACCAAGATGGCCGTGACTGGCATTTGCTACGCCATGGAGGTGTGCCTCTAGTCCAACCGCAAAGCTATAAGGGAGGTGGCTGCTGGAGCCGACTCCTAGCCCTTGCTGTAGCAAGGTGGTGCTGGTCGCTGTGCTGCTAGGAGGCATAGCGGAAAGTGGTGGCACAGTGCTCTCGGCTACGGAATATTCCTTTTCCCACGTGTCATCTTCTTATTGGTAACCAAAGTATATCTTCCCACAGCCACGCCTATAAATAAACCAAGCACACTTGAGCCCACTTGATAGCCTGGGTAATTTTTCTTTAGGAAAATTAGGAATCAGACATAATTAACTTTAGTAATTTGGATTTGAGACATTAGGTATTTTGGTTTGGGTTTTAATACCCATAAAAGAATTGGTATTTTGGATTAGGCCAAAGAGTAGGCCCAGATTTGTTGGGCCAGCTTAAAACTAAAACCTGAAAATACAATTGTACCCTTCTTCTTAAAAAGCCTGGCCCATCTTTAAACCTACAAATCAAATGGCGCTTTTACCCTTCGAAGTTTAAACTACGCGCGATACCTTCTCTTTCGTTTTCGTTCGGCTTTGAGGTTTTGGAGCTCTGGTTCTGGTTCTTCGAAGGGAGCTTCGATTTTCTGGTTTGTTTTCCTTCGATTTTCTACGATTTTCTGTGTTTTTTCCGGTTTTCTTTCGATTTGCATGCGGAATAAAGTTCAATTTTGGGCGATATATGTTCTCCTTAGTTCGGGTATTTCGAGCTCAGTTTTGTGGCGTGATTTTCTGCTACATTGTCGTTCGATTTGCATCCTAAACCCTATATTCTTCGTTTTGTGATCAGATTTGATTTCGACCTGCTGTTTGGTTGGGTTGATTATTGGCAGTCCTAGGTGTTGAGGTATAAGTACTTTTGAACCTTTTTTCGTTTATAAGTGCTTATATGTTTTAGGACTTCAGTTTTAGTACTTTGATCTTGGTTTCCTTTTGGTTTCTATTTGAATTTTTTTATTTTCTGTCATGAACTACATCTGTTTGTTGCTGTTTTTCTGCATTGCAGTTTCTGGTTTTATAATTCTATTTCAGACTAATATTTGTAATTATATGGGAATATTACAACTGCTCATCTACATTATTTACTGATTTGAATTGTATTCTGTTTGTTGTTTTGTTTGCAATTTCAAGGCTAATGGAGGTTTGTGTCATTGCCAAGTGCACATATAAGTCCGAAACCATCATGTTTTCAGTTTCAGAAAAATCATCCATGGTTGATGTTTCGAAGACTTTGTGTCTAAGGTTTAGGGGTTTGCAGTTGGGTAGTTTCACGTTACGGTATTCGCTGCCTGGTTATTCTAGTTGTTTACTAGAAACGGATAGTGATTTAGATATGATGATGGCATATTTGCCGATATCAAATTTGAAGACTGTGGATATTTTAGTTAAGGATTTATTGGGGAGCGGTGAGTATAGTGGTGATGTTTGTGCAAATAAGGAGTTGATATCATGTGAAAAGGGAGAGTCTTCGTGTTCTAGTACTGTTGAAGATAGAAATGAATTTTTGGGCAGGTCGAAGAGAGCAAGTGCTAAGCCTTTGTTGTCAAATGAGTGGGAGATGTACATACATCATGTAGGGCAGAAGTTTGACGGTGGTGCAGAGGAGTTCCGGTTGAAATTGTGCAAGTATGCTCTTGAAGTAGGATTTAATTTTTTATATGCCGGCAATGACAAGAAGCGAGTGATTGCTGTTTGTTCGAATAAGAAATTTGAGGGTTGTAGTTGGCGTGTTTATGCTTCTCGTTGTGAATCTACTGGCTGTTTTGTAATTCGGACGTTAAATAATGTGCATACATGTGTGGGTCGGATACGGGAATCAAAGAGTAAGATGATGAGGTCTCGTGTGGTGTCCTCTCTCTTTGTGGACAGAATTCGTACAAAACCAGAGCTGAAGCCAATTGAGATTGTACACGAGTTGAAAGATTATTATGGTATAAACATTTCATACTACCAAGCATGGTTTGGCAAAGAGTTAGCTAAATTGGACGTTCATGGTGATGAGTCGAAGTCCTTCAACGAGTTAGTGTGGTATGTGGACGCGGTAAAAGAAACTAACATTGGTTCTCTATGCGAGCTTGAATGTGAAGCTGGAATTAATCGCTTTAGACGGTTTTTTGTATCCTTTGGCGGTTGCATTGCTGGATTTCAATATTGCATACCCTTGTTGTTCATTGATGCTACGTTTTTGAAGAGCAAGTACAAGGGGCAGCTTCTTTGTGCTTCCGGAAAGAATGGGAATCAAGGTATGGTTACTGTACTGTATTGGATTTATGTGTACTCTGCATTGCAGTTTGTGTTTACTGTTTTGTGTAATTTGTTGTTGCTTATACTTGTGCTTTTGGTTTTGTTTTGCAGGGTTTTGGAGTTGTTGATTCTGAGACAGAGGAGAATTGGACGTGGTTTCTTCAACATTTGGCTGCTATTTTGCTTCCGATGGGGAGAATGGTGACCTTTTTCTCGGACCGCAATCATGGTTTGTTAAATGCTATGGGGGCTGTGTTTCCTGGATGGCCTCATTCTTACTGCTACTATCACCTCAAACAGAATTTGATATCGAAGTACCCGAAGTCAGGTTATGGGAAACTGCTGCAAGACCGTGTTGTCAATCTCTTTAGTAAATGCGCATATGCTGTTACGGAGGAAGAGTTTAAAGTAGCAATGGACGAGTTGGTGGTTGTTGGGAGTTCGAAAGTGAAGACATTTGTATCTGAATTGTCTAGAGATCACTACGCCAACGCTTTTTTCCAAGGAATGCGTTATGGAGAGATGGCAAATAGTTTAGCCGAGTCATTTAATAATTGGGTAGGCGTATTTCGTGATTTGCCGGTGCTACCTATGATAGAGGGGATTCGACAGAAATTAATGGTATTGAATTCTCAAAGACGAATTGAAGCGGATAAGTGGACAACAATTTTGTGTCCGGAGATGGAAACAAGACTGTGGGAAAATGCGGAGGCAGGTAGGACTTGGGCAGTTCGTCGTTCTAGTTGCACTGTTTTTGAAGTATTTGCTGACTATTCTGTGATGGTTGATCTTGGGCAAAGGAAATGTTCTTGCCGTCTTTGGCAAATTGATGGTTTTCCTTGTACGCACGCCGTGGCTGCAATTCTAGCAAAGAAAGATTCGGTTTACGATTATGTTGAGTGTTACTACAGTTCTGATTTCTTTCGAAAAGCCTATGAGAGTCCTATTTTTCCTATTCCAGATATTGGGAAAGGCTTGGGCAGCAACGGTTCAGCTGCTGGAGTTATCCAAAACACAAACGTAATAGACATATAATATGAGCAATCCAAAAGGCCAAACATCAAACATAATAGACATATAATATGAGCAATCCAAAAGGCAAAACATCAAACATAATAGACATATAATATGAGCAATCCAAAACACAAAACGAAAACGGAAACTGCGATGTAGAAAACCAAAAGGAAAACGAAAACGGAACCCCAAACTGGAATCTGAGATGCAGAAAACCAAAAGGAAAACGAAAACGAAACCCCAAACCAGAATCTGAGATGCAGAAAACCAAAACCAAAACAAAAACGAAAACGAAAACGAACCCTAAACCGGAATCTGAGATGCAAAAAACCAAAACCAAAACGAAACCCCAAACCAGAATCTCAGATGCAGAAAACCAAAACGAAACGAAAACGAAAACGAAACCCCAAACCGGAATCTAAGATGCAAAAAACCAAAACCAAAACCAAAACGAAAACGTAAACCTAAACTATATTGCAGAAAAAAAAAAATTAAGACTAGGTATCAGAGAGTTGATTCCTTACACTTTTTTGCCGAAAGTGAGAGTGAAGACTAGGAATCTGAGATGGTCGTCGCCGTTGGCTGAGATTTTGGGGATTTTTGTGGAACAGTTGAAGAGGTTTTTTGGAGGTGAAGTTGAAAGGTCGCGCGAATGGGTTGTGATTCAATTTCGGTTTCGGTTTATATGTCGTTTCTGTTTCAGTTTTGGGTTTGATGTCGTTTGTCCAGCTTTGGTTTAAAACTAAATATTGAAAATGGCATTTGTTGTAATTTTCATATTTTGTAATGGTATTTTTGTTACATTTTGGTGTTTGGCCTTTTGCTAATTAGACTAAATTGTATTTCTTTCTACTAAATTAGTAAACTATATTATGGTTTAAAACTAAAGCTCCCTTTTTCTTTTACCCTCCGTTTGGATGAAGAAATTGAAAATTACATAGAATTCTAAAATGACAGAATTTCGATTTGCATCATTTCAATTTCTAGCAATTGAAGATTTCGATGTTTGGATTTATGTATGTCGAATTTTGTAAATGGCACTATGGAAATTGTGAAATGACGCCTATTTTGATGGAAATTAAACTCGGGAATTTGATGCTTCAATTTCCATGATTTTTTCCGCACGTCATTTAATAAATTTTGGGCTTAACTTGCCAAACAAGGGAATTGTCAATTTCTCCTATTAAATTCCCGACTTTTAGCTAAATTCCGAGTTATTTTCCCTCATCCAAACGGAGGGTTATGGTTTTGAAAGCAATGGAGAGAGAGGGAGTGGATTTTTTTATTATTTAAATTTCTTATTTTTTAAGGCTTATCTGTTGCCGATGAACTATCATTCAAATCTCTAGTTTGCCCTTGAATTTTTTATTTATTTTTTCACTTGAACTTAACTTTCGTGTTTGACAACCCTACTTCTTCCAATTTTGTTAACGAAACTATTAATTTGCTTATGTGGAACAAGTAAGCCCCATTTTTTAATTACTTGTGAGCTTTGTTGGTACCACGTGGATGAATAAATTATATATATATATATACAAAATTTTCTTTTTGAAAAATGTTAAAACAAAAAATGAAAAATGAAAAAATAAAACCAAACCCCACTCTAAATTTTTATTTTTGAATATTTTTGAAAAAAATATATTATTTGTTTACCACATGAACTGATAAAAATGACCTCGGAAAGTGACCTTGAGAATCTCATGTGGTCTTATTTGACGGCCTTTTGAATGGAAAGTTAATGTGGTACATTATCACTTGTTCATAAGTCTAGATGGTTGATCGTAATTTTTCTTAGTTTATGTTAAGACTCAAGATCCGACATTGGAAAAATAGCATATCCTAAAATGGTTTAAGACATCATGGGCACCCTTCAATTACAAGTTGGTTTTTAGGGCGAGTTCTACCCATGGATTCTTAATAGTTTGGATGGTAAATCCACAAAAGTGAAAAAGTCCAAGTGCTATTTGTGCAATTTCCCCTAATTTAACCATAGTGCCAGTGGCGAAGTCAATGGGGTTAGACGACCCTATGGCAGCCCTAAAAATGGCTTGGAGGTCCCTTGTTGGCCCTTGGCAGCCATGGGAGATATCACGCCCCAAACCCGGGGGTCGGTGGAAACCCCGTGCTCGGTGCGTGAGAAAATAAAATAAAATAAAAAGAAGCTGAAACATGGGTTTAAAATAAACTTCTCTTATAAAAATAGCTCCAAAATCTTACAACTTTACAGGAAATAAATAAAGTTCTATCACTCTCATTTAATTCAGCCTCAACTGGTTCCTTGTCTTGCCCACTAATTCATCTGGAAAATTAAACAGGGTGAGAGATGAGCAACCACCGCTCAATAGGGACATGAGACCTTACCACATTAGATTGATATAACTAAATTAAGTGACATGCAATCACACTGCCAAATATCACATTAATAATATTAATGTATGAATGCTCTTCATCTACTCCCGTTAATTCATATAACTAGACAAGCAGACCTGCCCGTCCCAAACCATGCTTATACCACTTGGTCCCAAATGCGCATTTATATGAACTAACACCCATTTCAATTATCCCATAATTCCCCTTTTGTTAGTCATCTTGTCTAACTCCCTATCGCCAACCCTGCATCACCTAATAAAAACCATGTGCACTGTGGGATCCCTGAGATCTGGTACTTGCCAAGAGTTAGATTCAACTACACAAAAGATCATTTCCAATACCCTCTTTTCCATTAGTATCTTTCCAACCCAAGAACTTCAAATAATTTTCATGACATGATATAGTTCTTCTTTTCACATATCTCATAAAAAACAATGTAAATATCACCAATGTATATATATATATAATCATGCCAACATTATTCAAATAGTTAACAACACGTAAACACCCAACATGAAGAATATCTATATAATATTAAGAACATCCATCAAATTATAATATCACGCATAATATAGTGCTCACGAAATTTAATTAAATCAATCTTTGTAAAGGCCACCAAGAAACTCCTACCTTGACACCAAAGCTTTTGCTAGAAATGTAAGGTGTTTTCCCAATTTTCCACCGCATCCACAAACTCAATCTCCCACTCTTTTTCTTAACAATTCTTCTTCTCTCTAAATTTCTTTCTAATTTCTCATGTTTTGAAACTATAAGGTTATGTTCCTATTTATAGTGGTTATAGGGATAGGATAAACTTCATTATTAAAAGGATAAGAACATCCAAATTTATCCAAAAGATGAATATCTTAACAAGATAAGATCATCCAAGTTTATCCAAAAGATAATATCGTCCAAGTTTATCCAAATGATAAATATCTTCTTTTATCTGTTTAAAATACGGGTCTTCACAGGAGACGACCCCATGGAGAAGAAGATGCAAGCTATGAGGGAGAAGAAAGAGAGAGAGAGGGAGGAAGAAGAAGAAGAAGAAGACAGTGATTGATAGGGAGAAGAAAGAAGGCACGGCACAAACACAAATATAAAAAAAAGGAAGAAATGTGTTAGGGTTTTTTTTAATATTTTTATAATTCTGTTGAGTAGACCTATAAATACTAAAAGTATACATAAATAAAGTAAAGATATCACTTACACTCTGAATTGAAAAGGAGCTTTAGGTCAAGGGTTCACACCCATTGTGCTCTTTTTTTTTTTGTAATTTGGGTGGGTTTATTATTATTTGGGTTATTTTTGGGTGTATGTATTTATTATTTGGGTTGGTGTTATTATTTTGATGAAATTTATGGTTTACATAATACATATATGAGCTTGATTTATTGAATGTTTTTGTTAATTGGAATAAGTTTGGTGTGTTTTTTAATTTTTTAACCTTGTTTTCATCTTTAAAAAACAAAATCAGAACTTTAACACTATAATTTTATGAGGTAACAATCCTGGATCCACCACTGGATAGTGCTAGCCGTTAATAAACATGAAGTACAAAGTCTATAATCCAATGGTTGAAGAAAATTGTATAGATAGATATACATGGAGAGTATATACTACATATGTAATATGTTTGCCTTTGTAAGTCAGAGGATAAAGATAAAAAAAATAGAAAAAAGACAAAGTTTCAAATATATGACCCTGCACAATGAACCCATAAATAGTCCTTGTATTAATTCGATGTAAAATAAGTTTGGTTGGGTGAACCAAGACAGAGACAAAAAGTGGGGTTTGACGGAGACAACGGCTATCTCTAGCCACCTAACCTACCTCATATCTGCCCTGGAACTATTTCTCCTCCACTATTTATATTATTTCCCTTCCTATCATTTTCCTTCACGCTAACTCCTCTTGAATCCTCTTGTTCTATATCAGAATACAAGATCTTGGGCTTCATTTCGAATTAATTTTGGGTTGGATTCTCTTCTATCAGCGTCTGCACGGCTACACATTGATAGCGTTTTATTTGGCTTTGAAGCAAAGCGTATGTTTTGATGTTGCTAACATGGATGACGAGGACGATGGCTGAGAGTTGGACTAGGCAAGAACAACTATAGTATTGCTGTGGTCAGAGATTGATGTTCAAGTACTTTAGCATCATATCAGTCATGATTTTAACAATTTTGACTGTGTTTCTTGTGGTACTGCCGCTGGTTCTGCCACCACTGCCGCCGCCGCCTTTAGTACTTCTTTTTGTTCCGGTTCTGATCCTTGCTGTTCTCGTTTTAATGGCGTTTTCTCCTTCGCCGCGAGTTCCAGGTCATATGGCCGTCGTTTCTGTTTTGATATGAGTATTACTGAAGCAGCTTTCTTCAACTTTTTATTTGTCTGGAGGTTTGGCCAAACTCCCCCATTACTCTCTCTTTTTATTTTTAGTTTTTGTAAATATATATTAACGTGAGATTGGAACTTCTTCTTTTTTTTTTTCGGAATCTTGATTTTCTGTACCTGTGAACTTACAGTCAATGAAGATTTCTTGAATGATAATGCTACTGACTCTTGTCTCTTTTTGTCTTAGTCTCTAAATTCAAAGTTATAAACATATTTAAGAGGGTGATGATCACACATGTCTTTCTGCAAGTTTTTTCCGTACCTCTTTTCTTTTGCTAGAAGGAAGTCAAAAGACAAACTTGGTTGATACTCAAGAAATCCACCGCAGGAATCCAATCCATATCTCCATCTCACACAACTAAAGAAAAGTGTTTCAAGAGCCTCTCCAGATTAATTTTTCCAAGTTTTGTTTCATAGACTAATTCTCCTTCATTTATCTCTCCTCTCTCCCACTACTCTATCTCAGCACTCTTTTTCATCCTTCGTTTCCCCACATGTTTCCCTATAACATTAACGAAAAATAAATAATAAATAATAAATAAAAACGAAGAGCTGGCCTACATTCTTACCGAATCACCGAGCGAGAGAGGTTCCCATTAAAATTTCCAACAGCTTTCCTGAGCAGAATGGAGTCAATTATGTTGAAGATAACCAAAATTAATTAATGGATGAAATACTAGTGGTATAGTTAAATTTAGAGATATGGGTCATCGGTCAATATTGGATTAACACGACACGAATTCAAACGAAAAATTCAGTATTCGGGTTTGAGTTATCGTGTAGTGTTGATATCGTGTTGACCCATTAGCCACTCGTTACGCTAACAGGTCGTTTTGGTGCTCATTCGCGAATACACACGAACCAACCCGTTAAGCGGGGGTAATTTTATAATTTTCAATTCTAAAAAAAAAACCCCTCCTAACCCTGAATCTCTTCATTCTGCATTGTCTGAGTTTGGGAGTCTCCTCCTCTCTCTCTCTCTCTCTCTCTCTCTCTCTCTCTCTCTCTCTCTCTCTCTCTCTCTCTCTCTCTTGTCCTCATCTTCTCCTTCTTCTTGCAATCCCTCCTCCCTCTATCTTTCAAGATCTTCCCCTGCCAAATCCTCTCTCAAGGTACAAATGTTTTTCAAGATCTGTCCTTCTTTCAACCCAAAAATTTGTTCTTTCTTCATTTGAAGAAGAACCCACCTTCATATAACAAGGCCACCGCAAACACAGAATTCATATATAAAAAGTTGAAGTTTGAGGACACAGAGATAAGAACAATACTACAGCCAGGTCCACTAAATACAGAATTTGTTTGGAATGATATTGATTTTTTCGGCATGTATTATTTGGGAATGATATTTGTTTGGAATGACATGTATTTTTTGGGCATGTACTGTTTGCATTTAAAATTTGTTAAAAAAAATATAGGTTTTTTAAAATTTTTAATAAAAAGTTTATTTTCTTAACAGGTGAAACGGGTCGTGTCTTGTGAATCGCCAATTGTAGCAGGTCGTGTTCGCGTTTGATATTTTTCATCCGTTTTTTATCGTGTCGTGTCGTGTCATGTCAACCCGTCAAGAAAAGCGGGTCTAGGTCCACTACTAACAACACCGATGTTGTTTCTAACTTAACCACCTACAAAGCCTAATAGGTGTGGGGTAAATCACAAAAGGCATTGGTTATATTTGTAGTGGAACCATTCATTATATCTTGTATTTTATTTATGGTCAATTTGGCATTGCTGTGCTGTGAAAATAATCGTCGTCAGATTTGTTGTGAGAGAAATCAGCTGTGAAAAAAAGCAATTTGGTGTTTGGTAAATTTTTTTGTTAAAAGTGTTGTTAGTAGTAATTCCCGTATAATCAAAAAAATGATTGCCACATAATCATTAAACCCAGCGCCTCTTTAAAACTAATTCCTATATAATCAGAAAATGAAAGCACCTCATTAGCTGTTTTCCCTTATAGCTTTCTCTCACAGCAATTTTTAACTATAAGTGATTTTCTCAAAGTTTACCAAACAGGTTGGGGTTCCCAAATTTTTTTTAAAATCACTTATCACCATAAATAAGCAATGCCAAATGGGCACTCAGTCAAGTTTCTGATGTGGAACTGGTAAGGGGTAAGGGTAAACATTTAAGCCCAACATGTGAACACCACATATTGGGTAAGTGTAAAGACCCAATTCAGTCCCAGTTAATCAACCCGCTCTGATACTAAGTTAAATTCAGAGAGACGGGTCATCGGTCCGCTCCTAACAACACCGATATTATTCCCAACTTACCACCTACAAAGCCTAATAGGTGTGGGATTTTATCACAAAAGGTCTCGGTGACATTAGTAGTGGAACCATTGATTATATTTTGTATTTTATTTAGTCAAGTTTCCAATGTGGGACTTATATTCTTCGACATAACAGACACCTCACAAATATGCATGTGGTTAAGTTGTAGATAATATTGATATTTGTAGTAGTGGGTCGTGTGTCCGTCCCTTTGAAATCCTAACATGATATCATAACGGGTGGTTGATTGGACTCGATCGAACCATATAATAAACATAGATATTGTGATACCACAAATCCCACAGAGAAAATGGGATGGGAAGATTTAAATACTTAGGTAAGTCCATCCTATAAGGCCATCTCCAGTCACGGGCTATATTCCAAATATAACCCTAAAATAATGTAAAACCCATCTCCAGCCACAAGCTAAACAAAATTTTGGCCAAATTTATATAGCCACATTTGGTCCTTTAACCCTCCAATAGAACCACATTTAGCCCAGCTTTGGCCTAGGCCAAATTTTTTGTGGGCCTCATGCATGTGCTTTTGAAGAAAATAAATTATCAAGTGTGGGCAAAAGCACGAATAATCTCGTGCACATGTATATCCAACAGTCAACAATAAAAGTGCTGATGTCATCGATATTTTTAAAATCCTTTTTAAATGTTTTCAATTCGTGTTGTTTAAGAAAAATTTATAAAAAAAATTATTGGTCATGACCGTTGGAGGTCAGACTATTGAAACCCAATCATTTTTTTTAATTTTTAAATGTGGTCACCTTTTTAAATGTTTTCAATTCGTAAAAAAATTATAAAAAATTACTGGTCATAACCATTGGAGGTTAGACCATTGAAACTCGTCCTTTTAAAAAAATAAAAAAATAAATGAGTTCACCTTTTTAAATGTTTTCAAGTGTTGTTTAAAAAAATTATAAAAAATTATTAGTCATGGAATATTGTCTCTAAATAGTAGTTTAATTAAATTAAACAATACATGGTTGTTGAATGTATGACTGTTGTACCATAGTTTTTTTCAAAATAATAAAATATAAAGGACTCTAAAATATAGCCCTGCATGGTTGGAGATGGAAAAATTTAGCCCTACTCTATTCTTTAAAAAATTAATATTTTGGAAGGCTAAATATTTAGTCATGGATGACATTCAGCCCTGTAACTGGAGATGGCCTAATTAACTCAAATTCACCTGGCACTTTCGGACGAGGCTTTTGGTCATTATACAAAAGGTATCAGACCGAAACGTCCCAACCCATTTCCAAAGGCCACAGGGGGACCATGGGCCAATTTTTTTTTTCAAAGATTACATTAATTAGTTCATGCGGTGGAAAAGACATGCATGGTAGAGATAGTGATAAGATATGATGTGAGCGTAGAAAACCATATTGTAGTGTACGAATGACACTATTAAAAAACCATATTATAAAATAGCATAAATTTCAAAAGATGCCATTATTATTAGAACATTGTTGCCCCAACACCTCGGGATGATGGAGACAAGTATGTAAGACAGGGATGAGCCTGCATACTCAGTAGAACAAAAATTATGTTGTATTTCAAAGTGGTTATTATAATTAAAGAAAAGGTATATGTTTGTAGGGACAGAAAATGAAAGGATATGGTTAGAATCATTCCCTTTTCTCAAACCTTACGTACTAGTAGTGCTGATAGTTATATCTTGTGGATGAGAGAGAGAGAGAGAGATGCATTGCATGTTGTAGGAAAGTGTTATAATTGTCAATTGTCAACAAGGTTCGTTATCATTGCAGGTAAAGCAGCAGATGGAAACCACAAGGTATGGTGTGGTTAGCAAACTGCCATTTTCAGCTGGCGAGTTACCTGGTGCCTCAATAGCAGGGGTTCGAAATCCGTTGAAAGCACTTTGTGGCCAAAAGCAAGCTGAATTCCGAGCAGGAATTAATCTCACCTGAACGTGGTACTTACCAAAGAAAAGCAGCAAATGCAAAATTTTATTAATTTAACACAGGACTAACTATAGTGATATAATATGATTGAGGAGAAATTTCACAGTACAAAATTTCAGACATGATTAAGCGAGCAACTCTATACATAAGTATTTAGTCGTGGGCCCATAATCAAGTACCCTACCTTCCTCGCGCAGAAAGCGATTAGAAGGAACCACAATCCGTCTTCACCCTACATTAATTCCAAATCCCGCGACAAAGCTAGAGATTATCAGGAAGCTCCTAATTAAAACCAAAACTTAAGATTCCCAATACGTAAAGCAGCCCCTTTTGTCTATGCTTTATAATTTAGTCTGCTTATGTAATTAAAACTTTAATGAATATTGTAGAGTACGGGTTCTTCTAGCGTAAATGGCACTTTCGTTGAGGAGGGACCATCTTGAGTCTTTCCTATTACTTCTTCAGTTTTGATTCAAGAACTGCGAACCTTTAGAAACATAAAAAAAAAATAACTTTAGAGATAACGAGGTTTAGGGATTAATGCATGCCTGTAATGCAACTCATTATTAGTCTAATTAATCAGGGCATGCATCGAAATATCATGTGAATCTTAGGTTTTTATCTAGCTTTTAAGCAGCTGCTATTGGTAATTCAAAAAGGAAAACAAATACATCATTGGCTGCTCATGGGTATAATTTCTGTTCGGTGTTTTCGCAAGCGAGGAGCGCTAGGTAATTGTTTTTTGAAGTGCCAATAACAACTCTCTTGTCAACTCTCCATACAAACAAAGAAAAGAAATCATAAAATTGAAAAATAATTGAGATGAAGATGGAATTCCAAAGATCCACTGGTTCAGCCAGAGAATTTCGAACATGGAAACAGAAAACAATTACTTGTCTTAGGGTCTTATGTAAGAGTTGAATATTGTGGTGGTGTTTTAATCCTAACCACGGGGAAGAGTTTGCCTTCTTCACTTGCAGCCCACTGAAGAGACATGACAACTATGTTGTCGTCATTTATTTTAACTGAGTGCTTTGAATGCTTCCAAAAAAATGGTATGTTTTTTCTTTTTTAAATTACTAGGAGGGGGTTCCATGATATGTTATTCAACATTTTTTTTTTGGCTCATAATACCATGTCAATCATGAATGTACACACCACTTGGGGTCGGTGGCCTCCATCCCTCTCCTCTTTCACTTTCCTCCACTTCTTACCCTCCCAGACCTTCCCCTCCCCTCTCCACTTCTGCTCCTCGCCCATCCCCTCCAATTCCTTCTGTCTTGGCTGAGTTTGGTGGCTATTTGGCTGTCTTTGTGACGTGGTGGCAAATCAGCTTGTATTTAATTGTTTTGTGTTGTAGTTTTTGGAGTTGTAATAAGTGTATGAGTTTGTTGCGGGGTTTCTAGTATCTACTTTTATTTTCTACTTGTGATAGTTAAAAAGTTGTAGTTGCAGTTGTAGTTTGGTGCGATGAGTTATATGTCTGGTCTTTCCAGGCTTGTGACTATTGGCGGTCATACGCCAAGGGCAGAGTAGGCAGCTGTATACTCCAATTTTTCCCAAAACAAAAATTACCCATATACAAACAAACTTATGCCTATCCAAATTCAACCCACATGCGACATGTGTAATGTGAGCCCAGCCCACTCAAACTTTCTCCTTAAAAAAAAAACAATAGAATATAAGCCCTATTGGTCCATTCGACATTCCCACCCATGCCCACTTATACTTTAAAAAAACAAAAGAAGTAAAGTAACTCTATTGACTGCTAATAGTATTGATAATACATATACAGAGATAATTGAGGAATTTAAGATTCAAATAGTATTATTTTGTGTTGCATTGCATTTACTTGTTGTGTTTTTTTTTTTTTTTAGTTAAGCTGTTATTTCATATTTGAGGGTAAAGCGCATTACGTCACCCATGACTAGATGTATTTTTTTATGTTTATTAATGAAATTCACTCATACCATTGAGTTTTTAATGCAAGTTTCACCTACTTGACTTTTGAATCCTGGATCCTCTACTGCTTCTAGCTTTTTTGCTGGAATTTATGTGTGGCTGAGTGGAGGTACAACTTGTGCACTTACTGTTGCTGGTGGACTCCTCCGTATTTAGATTAACCCCTCATAGTTATTGTGATTCTATATTTGTATTAACTGCATATGGTTATTTGTATTTGTATTGATCCTTATGACTGACATACTTTAAGTCTAAATTACGAATACAATCTATCGTCTTTATCTTTAAAAAAAAAAACCCATGGATTGATATATGCATTTGGGAAAATCCCATTGTGCTTAATATAAACCTTATTACGGTAGACAGGCATTGGTCCTGAGGTTTTGGTAGTCTTGGGTGAACTCCTAAAAGTAGGCCCTTGATAATGTCTTTTTTTTTTTTTGGTCATAAAGGGCCTTGATAATGTGTGCACTAAATTTGCTCATCACTTAACGTGCCCCGACATTTATGTTTATGTGCTACACACTTGTTGGCTCATACTTGAATGAATGAAAGATTGCGACATCATTTATGTCAAATGATTTAGATATATATAAATAGTGAAAGACTTTTTTTTTGTTGGGATGGGGAGATGCTTAAAGTCAGTAAGCTCTTATTTTATTTTTAATTTTTTCTGAGATGGGGGATTAAGGTACGTCAACATTTCGACAAATAGAATGACGGCGAACTTTGTATGTTTTGTTGTGGAACCAAATAGAATTTTACTCATGTTTTTCTCGTGTTTGAATAATTTGGGTCGAAACAAGAATTATATTCTACTTTGGCCTTTAATTCAAAACCGTCACCTTATTGAACGCCTTAATCACATGGTTTACATAGGGGATCGAAATGCTTTTGGAGATCTTCATTCTTTGAATATTCTTTTATCAACCTCAGATGGAAGGGAATTCAAATCAGCAGTCGAGCTAGGAATTTAAACAAGGAGCGTCACAAAAATATTCAAGGTATTAAATAAGACTGAGGCGCGTGTTTACTGGTGGATTTATTAAGGCACAAGTAGGTGCAGCTATATCTTTTCTAGCCGAAAAAGCCATTGTAGGGCTGCCATTTCATGGACTTTAACCTATTTAATCTAGGGCCTGCATATAAAAGGACAAAAGGCTTTTAAAAAGGGCTTTTAACAAGACTTTCTTTTTCTTTACAACAATTGTAGATTATTTGTAATGCTATTTTTTGTTTATGACATATGAATGACATTGGTATTGTTTAAATTTTAAGGACATTTGATTGCCAATATTTTTTTATATAAAGCTTTTAATGTTTCAAAATTGCACCTCTGCTACAAAATTTATGGGTCTGCCAGTGCGCGTGTCCTTCCTTGGTTTTTGCTTTCTCTACCATTGGATTCAAATTATGGAATATTCGGAAGAAAAATATCACTAGATAAACAGTTAGTTAGTCATTCTTCGAATTTAAAAATGAGAAACAAAATAGAAATTAAATTAAACAAATATAAATATTTGGACATTAGATGTACTTATATATAAAGAGATAACATTAGATATCTTTTTGCCCATGCAAGCCAGAAGACAAAGAAAGGAAGAGAAACATAGAAAAGGAAAAAGAAAAATACAAAGTGTCAAATATATGACCGAGCACAATGAACCCAAAAATAGTCCTTATTCATTAGAATTTAGATGTAAAATAAGTTTTGGTTGGCTGAACCAAGACATATAAGATAAAAAGATTGGGGTTTGACGGAGACAAAGGCTAGCTCTAGCCCACCTAACCTAATTTTATCTTCCGTATTCCACTATTTATATCATTTTCCTTCCCATTTCCCATTTCCCATTTCCCATTTCCCTTTCACTTACATTCTGGTCTTCCTTTCTGATACATATAAATCACGCCATCTCTTGCTCTATTTATTGAGAGTATTTTCCCACATCGGAGAAGTCAAGCCTTGCATCACAGAGTATAAGATTTGGTACTTCTGCATCTGTTGTTAATTGCTCTAATTCTATCGAAATCTGTTATTTCTTCGTGTTGTTTACTTTGGTTTTGAAGGGGAGCATACGTTTCGATGCTGCAATTATGGAGGGTGTGGACGCTGCATGAATTGGGTTCATGGGTGGTATTATGCGTTCCTCAAACAGACTCATCAACATTTGTGTGCGCAGGGGCTTGATGTTGAGCAACTTTAGCGTCATATCAATCATGGTTTTGACAATTTTGACTGTGTTTTTGGTGGTACTACCGCTGCTTTTGCCGCCACTGCCACCGCCGCCGTTGGTGCTTCTCTTTGTTCCTGTACTGATCATGGCCGTCCTCATTTTACTGGCTTTTTCTCCATTGTCTCGATTTCCAGATATGGTTGTCACTCCTGTTTGAGATTAGTATGAATCAAGTAGTTTTCTTCAACTTTTCATTTTGTCTGGAGGTTTGCCAATGTAAGAAAACTTAGAACACCTCACCCTTTAATTTCTTTTTCTTTTTCTTTTTTTTCTAAATATATAAATTAATGTAAATGGAATCAACATTAGAAAAGGAATATAAATTCAAACCTTCTTTTTCGTATTCTTGACTTACGTATGTGAACTTTGTTGGCTTCATCAAAATCCTTTTGGCCAACGACGTGGATTATCTCAAAATAAAATAATCGACAACCGATCGTATTTTACATGAGTTCTTTGTGCGGCATGCTAGCTATCACGGTCGTTGGTGGCCGTGATAGCAAAGAGGGTGGTATGGTATAGATCTGACTTATGCCGAGTTAGGAACGTTTCCTCAGTTGTTGGGTCCTTAGCCTTGGTGTTGTGCTGGGTAGATTGTCGTGCTCGGTGATGGCGTGCTCAGTTGTCAAATGATCTCTCAAGTCCTCTTTAAATCAACAGAGAAACAAAGACTTAATTGACAGAAAATGAGTGTTTTTAGATTTATTGGATTGCTAGGTCAATATTCTAACATGACCTAAGGCACGTTTTCTATACTCTCATAGGATCTTAGATAGCATGGAACATGTTATCTTAAATGGGCATAAGATGAGAATTATTTCTAACAATACTACTAGAAGGTTGAACGAGAGGGAGTTGTCCCTTTCTGTTTTAGTATTCTTGATCCTGTGTCAAATCTCTTACATTGAGTTTTTTCTTTGTAGGACATTGAATTTGATGAAGTAAAGATTTTCTTCCCTTGAAACAATTTAAAAAATCAAATCAAATCAAAATGAAGGTTTGGATTGTTTTATTTTTTACGAATGACATTAACTTTTCTAAGATTTCAAATTTGAGGAGAGAGAGAGAGAGTTTTAATATTATTTGTCCAAACACAAGAGTCGTACTTCGTAATTAGGTATATATTTTTAAGTTTGGTGTCTATGTTTTTAATATTAACATTCCTCAGTGGTTCCGTGTTTTATGAGGCCAAGGTTGAGAAGTCTAGATCCTCAGTCCCCAACATGCATGTCTTCACTATGTTCTCTCTCTAATTTAGTGAAATCTGTCTTTGAACTTAACAGAGACTTAACACTGTTAAGGCCTATTAAACCTTGAAAATCAAAAATCAAGGTTTCATTAAAAGCACCTTTCAATTTTGTGTGGTGTTGTTGGCAAACTACCATCTTCAGATGGAGAGCTACCTAGTACCTCAATGGCAGGGTTCGAAACCCGTTGGAAGCACTTTGTGAGCAGGGACGAGTTGAACCCCTAGCAGGGATTAATCCCACCTTTCAAGTGTGAGGACACCTCATGGTATTTACAAAAAAAAAAAAATCAAAGGGTTTTAACTCCACTTAAAGGCCATGGAGGTTCACAAAAAGAGGTACCTACGAGATTTTGCAGAAAGAAGCCATTTAAGCGTGGAGGATTATCTAGAGAAAGTAAAGAAACAAGAACAAAAACTAAGAAGTTCTTATGAAGAAGCCATTGCCTTTATCAACAATCAATTTGTAGAAATGGTTCTAGTGGATGTTGCCTTCATTATTGAGCTCTTGGTGAAGTCGAGTTTCCGACAATTCCGAAATAAAGAAGACTACATATGCTAGTAAACCATGGAGGGTCCGTGATGTATTGTCTGACCTGTGGATGGTTGAAAATCAACTACCACTCTTTATTCTCAAGGATCTCTTTGATGCAAACAATTATTTTGAATCTACTGATAAGTTTTCAATAATTTCCCTCTCGTACCTATTACTCAATTTCAAAAACTATGATGAGAAGACCAAAGAAGAATTGAAGGCGATTGAAGAACTTTTTTCCGGAAAAGAAAGACATCATTTTGTTGATCTTATAAGAACTTTCAACTGCAGGATGCAATTTCAAAAGTTAGAGGGAAGGGAAGACTCGGAGGAAGCTAGAATATGTATTTCTGCTACAAACGTAACACTTTCATGTCCACCCAGTATGACCGAGTTAAATCAAGCAGGTCTCAAATTTCAGGTGGGCTGAAATCAAAGCTTATTTGAAATTCAATTTCATCGTCATCATGGGATTCTTACGATTCCAAAGTTGAGAATCCACGATTTTGCAAAAGCGTGCATTAAAAATGTGATTGCATATGAGCAATGCCATTACGAGGATGAGACTTACATAAGTAAGTATTTTAATTAAATATATCTCAGTCGGATGCAGTTGCCGACAAATTATGCCGGTTGCAAATCGGCAGTTTCCGATATTTGCGATCCTACTGCACAACCCTACCAATTGTCGTCTTAACCAAGGAATGAAATGTTGATATTATCGCCGATATTTTGGCGATAATATCGTTATTTTTTGCTGCCGATATTTTCAGAACATCCCAATTATATTTCGTCATTTTATCGAAATTATCGTCAATAATATCACCGAAATTTCGGGATCGATATTTTCGTGCAAATTCAAGCTGAAATGGTCAAAATATCGCGATATTATCGATGATATTTTGACCCAAAAATATGAAAAATGCTGAAAATTCTACTTCTTGCGCGTGGAGGGATTCGAACCTCTGCCTCTATGAGAACAGCCCAGCGCCTTATCCAACTCAGCGACGTACGTGTTTGTGATTATATTTTCGGCGTGTAATATTTATAACGTCTTTAAAATGTCTGTAAGCTAATATTTATTATATAGGATAAATTTCTATATTAAAAAAGACACCAAGGGGATTCGAACCCCTCCCATTTTAATCCTTCAACACCTTAACCACCATATCACTTATGTTTTTGTGAAAATATGCTAAAATATTTATATATATACATGGTTTTGTTTTGAATTTTTTTTGCAAGAAACAAATTGTTTTGAATTCTTTTGACCATTCCTTTTCAAGTTTCTACTCATGGAAAGAATCCGAGACTCAATCTTCAAATGATTTTGCTTATGGACAACGTCAACCAATCTCGGATCCATATGGGTGGCACGTTAACAATTACATGCAAAACTATTTTGGGGATTTATCATTTGATGACTACTCTTCACAATATACTTACTCTACACATAGAGATGATGAAGATATTGAAAATTTTGAACCTCATAGGAACTCTATGTGGTACTAAATCACTCATGTATCTTACCATGCAATGTATAAAGTGTAAAATATTGTACTAATTCATTATATATAAATGATTATGGTGTGTTTAATCTTTTTTCATTAATTACTATATATTTTCTACACTCACAGTGTTTACCAGCTCGCTATATAATCAACTTAAATCAGTTAAATCCATCATGCAATGCATTTCCTTCCAATTTTTTATGATAAACTAATAGATAATTGATTAAATAAACATCCTGCAAAGTTTCAATAAAAATTTCCAAGTTTTTCTTACAATTTCCGTGGTTTTTATTCAATTTTTATTGATATCGATAATATCCCGATATTTCCATCGAAATTTCCGTGTTTTTGGCCTACCGATATTTCCGATATCACCGATATTTTAGACCTTGGTCTTAACCAAGAAATAAGGAAATAACCTTGTTGTACTAACGGGCCTTATAAGACTCTACTATCTATCCAAACCATGCGCCGATTGTCCCCACCTTAGCTACCTAGGTTCCATACTTTGGGTAGGATTAGGTCTAATTGACTTCTAGGTGTGAGGTTTTTATTTAAAAAGCTTTAATACAATTAATAGTGGACCACGTATATTTCAACTGTGGATTATTGTTGTAGTATCTAATATGAGACTTACACATCATGACTTGTATCGAGCCACCTATACCAACACACCTGACCCTGATCATAATTATCCTCCAAATAGGTGTGAATCAAATAAAGTTCACCTTAATCCACTCTTCAAAATAAGAGCCTTGTAGTTGACGTGATTAAGAGAACAAATAAGGCATATATAACAAGTTTGTGAGCAACACCATTCATTAGATTACATCCATTAAGAGATTGTTTGATTTGCGGATTGAACTTCTAATAATCCGTTCTCAAGCTCCTGAACCCTAAACCAAACGAGTCATAAGGTTTAAATTTATATCTGTATTTTAGCACTTTCTTCTCTCTCTCATATCCTTTTTTTTCGTATTATAATTTTCATCACATTATACGTACGAGTTATTTGTAAATAAAGAAACAATTTACGTACACTCAACTAAAATGTAGTCGTGCTGTCCTGTCCAATTAACTATTTGGCATGAGTACATTTATGCACACCTTTAAAATAATAGAAAATGAAAACATCTCAAAGAAGTCATTAGACAATAATAAATTCAAACGAAATTCTCGTCAATGTTGTTGAAACGTTTTTTGTATTTTTCTTTTCTCAATATCTCCACAACACGTGTTTATAAAAAAAATAGAAATAAAAATAAAAGCAAGAAAAAAGGAAAGAAAAATCAAACCGGCCAATTAGTGCAATTACAAAAATAGGCCTGGAGGGGCATTAATAGCCAACGTTGATTACTCATTACTCTCCTAAACCCAGAATAAATATGATGCGTGCACGTACGTTGTGGTGGGTTGAATGAAGACATCTTCTCCCTGCTCAAGCTGGCCGGTTACCCTCTCCCTCCATATCCATCCAACCTAATTTACCATTCTACCCTTCTAAACCTTCCGCCCTTAACGTTGTCGTTTTGGGGTGCTGGTGCAGTGGTGTTATTGTAAATAACGTCAAAATATTAAGCCAATTCCAACGACCTCGCTGTCTGTTACACTCATTCAGACACGTAACACAACTTTCCTCACTCACTCCGTGGGACCCACAACCCTCACCTTCTACTGCATATAAAAAGCTTTCTACCAGCTTTGACATTCACACCAACCACCACCTCCTTCCAAGAGCAGAAAAAGAAGAAAGAAAGAGACGCGAAAAAAAAACAAAAGGCAAAATGCTGAAAGAGATGAGGGTGGGGGCAGATTAGTCATTTCAACCTACAGAAAGCAGCCTCCGGATCAGAGAGAGAATTTTTTAGGGTTTCGTTGTTGCATGGTCCAGTTTTTCAGTGAGGTTTCAGGGATGTTAATGGTGGTGTTCGCAGTGACCCTTCTGGTGCTGCCGCTGGTGCTGCCGCCGCTGCCGCCGCCGCCGTTCGCTCTGCTTTTGGTTCCCGTTCTCATTCTCCTCCTCCTCTTTTTCATGGCCTTCTCGCCCTCCGTGGTGCAGTTGCCTGACATAGATCACCTCCCTCCCATCGTCTGATCAAAAAATATAGTAACCCTAAAAAGAAAAATATGCTAGCTCCTCCTCTACTCTGTCTGTCTGTATTTTTTTTTTATTTTTTTGGTAGGTCGTGTTCTTTCTCTCCTTTTGTTCTTAGATCTTGATTATGAAGATCAATGAAAGACATGTAGAATCAATGGAAGTAATGTAAAGGTTTCCTGTTGATATATATATATCGGTTTCTTCTTTTTATTTCTCTGTCTTTATTTTAATTTGTGGGAAAATCGAGAAGGAGCATCAAATTTATTTTTTTCTAGTTTGGATTAAATTTTTTTTTTTTTTTAAAAAAAAAGAGAAAATGTTGCAGATCCATTTCCATGGTGTTCTGGGACTGTAACATCTGTTGTTGGGAATTACTCATAATGGCACAGAGACTAGTCATGATTCTGGAAGTACAAAATTACCCAAAATATACAATAGTCCCCTGTCAAGTTCATTTAACTTATTATCATTTTTGTCGAGATTCGTTGGATGCAATTGCGAGAGATTCGATGTGTCGTACTATGCACCATACGGTCATGTTATTATTGTGAAAGACTGTTTGTATACAGAAAACGGTGACGTTATTATTGTGAGAGATTTGTTGTATATATCTTACCGACATTATATTGCTAGAGTACCACACATGTGATTGACAAACAAGAGAGTCTGAAACGGTCACGCAAGACCAATGCTAGAGCAAAAGAAAGTAAAACAGCAAATTGACTCATAGACCTTCGACGAGAACACTATAACACAATCCAACTGTCAAAAGATCCTACTATGAAATCATAGCCTTTTGCACAGCACAAGCAGGGACGAACCCATGATTTTAAAATGGGGTGGGCTAGATTTACCTTATTGAACTGTTAGATTTTAGGCTATGGAATTGATCATATATATATAATGTAAGAACATATCATTTTTATTTTATTTGTTTAAAAGACCTATTTTACACCAACAATGCCAACTAAGGTCTACCATGATGAATGAAAATGAATTCAAAGAAAAGAAAATTCATAAGAAAATTCAAAAATGAAAATTTATCATCACAAAGATGGAGTCAGATAGACACAAGGCAACTAGAGGTAACACTACAATTATCCGATTAGTTCAAATTAATATTTCTACTATAAATGGGATTAAAATTAACACTAACTATAAGAAATAAATAAATAAAAACTCACCTGGGCTATAGCCCAAGTTGTACAAGTCATAGGACCGTCCCTGAGCACAAGACATTGAGAACATCCCATAGAGAACACAATACGCTAAAAAGAAAGAAAACATCCACTAAGCAGACCATATCCAGCCACCTCCAATAGCAATTGGCAATGAAAAAAGAGAAATCTGCAAGGAACAACACAAAGAAGAGACCTACCCCTGCAAACAGGCCAGGAAAGAAAATAAAATAAAAAAGACCCCAAGCACGCCATATCATCTAAGAGGAGAATGAAAGATCAACTAAGAGGAGAATGAAGAAAACACTACACAACAATAACAAAACTGGCCTAGCCACTTAACCTAAACATGGGGATTAAGCACAAGAGCGTTCACCAGATGCCAAGCCCACTAATACTCTAAGAACACATTAAGGAAGGCGTCCAGGAGACTCCACTTGGCCAATCTCCATAGGTTTGTCAGGAGGGACACCAACATCACCCTGGATTCGCAATCCCCATTGTAGAGTAACCAGCCAAACCAGTAAGGATGGGTCAAAAGATGGTACCCAACAACCCTTGATGCCAAAAACCTAGCCCAACATTGTGAAAAGGGGGACCAAAGCTATAGACCCTAAGTGAAGAGCCGCCCACGCCAAATCTCTGGACAGCGGTTGTCTTTTCATGAAGGTAAGGCTTGAGATCGTAGATCAAACGACGGAGAGGGCTTGAGGAAAGCCACCTCCACCGTGACTGCTGACCCCAACGAAGCAACTTACACCATAGTCGCCATTGACTTGGAGACTGTTGGTACAATAGCAGTAGCAGACTCGCTGAAACCACCATACCAAGGCAATCACCAGAAATGCCAACGCACCAAGGAGAAAATGAACGATGAAACCAACACCCAGGATCCGAGAGATACAACAACAAGGCCAACACCCAGAGTCAAAGAGAGGAGTGACGACAACAACTTGACATGGAAGAGAAACGGCAACAACTTGACCTGGAAGAAAAGCGACTCAACGTTGTCAAGTCGAGGAAGGCGACGACTACTGAACGTGGATGAAAACAAGCGTTGTTAGGCCGATGAGGGGATGACAGCTAAACATAAAAAGCCTAAACCCTAATATTTGACGCATGTCTCTCCTTGTGTAGCAAGAGAGCAACCAAAGATTTTTCCTTGTCTTAGTTGTCAAACTCATCACGATTTCTCTATATTGTTATTTTGAGAAATTCATTATATATATATAGATACTGTTTATTGTAAAAGATTTATCATATAGAATAGGCGTATACATCATCATATCATCATATCCTATTCACAATAAACATTCACATTCAAAGGGCTGAGATTTGAGATGTACAAAGTCACATTGCTATTTTACTAACGAGGGTTAGTTCAGTTGGTAAGGTCTTTGTACTGTGTGTAGCCCCACCAGTGTTTGAGTCCCACTACTAGCAGTTCTCATTGGTGCGCGATCTGTAATTTCCTACATAAATTCATATCGGTGTTAATTGGTAGTTGGGTGCTACGCGTAAGTTCTTCCAGCTCAAGGTTGTAGGTATGCCCTAGCGCTAGTGGTGAGAGTAGCCAATTTCTCTATAAACTTTGCTTATATAAAAATTTTTAAAAGAAAAAAGTCACATTGCTATTTTAAGATGTGTGTACATCCTTTGTATGCAATTGAAAGGTTAGAACCCACTGGTAGGTTTGGGGGTGCAGTCTTATTTTAATACCAAAAACAGAGCAAAATTGCCACATTGGATAGGAAAGTACGCATAAAATAAAGCAAGAGATAAAGAGAAGGGGGGATGGTACTAACCCAAACACCGAGAATCTAGCCCTTGAAACCAAACGCGTCCTATGTTGGGAAACTAGAAAATCTATCTGCCTAGAATGACCTTATAAATTCCGACAAAAAAAGAAAAGGAAAAAAGATTTATAAAAATGAAAAGGCAGATATTTTAATTAAATAATAAATTAACAAAAAATGCAGAATAAAAAAAAGAGTCAAAGGGGGAAGAGTTAACGCCAGCACCGAGGGGTGGAGAGCACGAGGAAGACGCTGAGAACAGAAAAGAACAAGGAGGGAGAGAGAGAGAGATATATATATATTTCTTTTCCTCATTTTGCTTAATTCAGGCCGACATGCATGCATCCACGTGGACTCATTTTGCTTATTTTGGGAGTTAAGACAAAAAGTGAGTTTAAAGTTTAAACCATGGGCAACATATAATAATATTGTATATTTCTCTCTGTGGATTATCAAAACCTCATGTATTTTTGCTTTTGGTTTTGGTGGTTTTTCATGTGGTTGTGTGTTATTTTGACAATATTACATCAAAATTTGGGAAGTATCAACAAATTACCCAAAAAATAAAACAAAGATCTTTCTAAATAGATACTATGGGTATGCTCAGAGAGCATTTTTCTCACCACTTTAATTTAAGGTGTATATTCATCATTCTTCTCAATACTTAACACGTGTCTATAAGCAGTGGCGGACCTATTAAGGCACAAAGAGGTGCATCTGCACCTTTCCTCGTCGGAAAAATCATTGTAGGTGTTTCAAATTTCCCTTTTACTCAACTGGTGTACATATATTACCTTATTTTCATTTTCAACATTTAAGTAAATGTCTTTGTCATTTTACTTTCATTTATTTTTATATTACTCTATTGACTTAAGTATACAATGTAAATTAGGAAATACCCCCCATTTGGATTCAAATAAAAATACTAGAAAATTAAATTCCCACCAAATCAAAATATGAAAAATCGGTTTTATTGCAAAATACGATTTAGGCTAAAAATGATGGCTCATTAAGTCAATATATACTTCATATTAAAATCCCATAAAATCAAGTTTTCTTATTTGATGTGTAAGGAATAAAAGCCGCTAAAAATTATCTTGAGAAAATGATTATTCCGAAAAATCATTTTTTTTACTTAGTCAATATTGCACATCCTCTAAAAAATTTCTGGGTTCGCCAGTGTCTATAAGTATAACCGTAGTTATATAAATTAAAGTAAAAAGCTAATCATAATTATGCATATGAACATGCATTAATGGGGAGCATACACATTGGATTTAAGTGGTGAGCAAAAATATTTCTATCTATCAGTAGCGTTACATACATCGCCTTATTTACCAACTCTTTGATACTGACACATATGGCATATTATATGGCAATTCATGTCATTGGCTATCTTATTTACTTTAAATATATATTTACTTTCAAGAAAAGAATTTCACCCAACAAATAAAAAAACCAAAAATTGCTCAATCAATAGTAGGCTACCTAAAAGTAAATCCACTAAATTACATCTTTTTCCTTTATGAAGATTTGTTATTATAATATTTTTCAACATTTTGATGCTTGACGAATAAAAAATAAAAAAGTATTTGTGAGGATATTTTGTTAGGATATATTTTTATATTGGGGAAATCTATATAAAATTTTATATTGGCTTCAAGTTGGAGAAAAATAAATGATGGAGACAGAAGAATTTGAAGGCCTCTTGTTTTGATAACATCTCAACTTGGCCTGCTGCACATCAACCATCCATTATTATAACCAGTTCAATTCAAAACCCATCGCCATTATGTCTAAGTAGGCAGGGCAGCCTTTTGGTCCAATAGGCACACCATCAAACCCTACTTTTCGTACAATGACAAGTTGAGCTCTTAACAATGGGGCAGGTTCAGCTGGCTCTCTCTCTCTCTCTCTCCCTCTTTCTCTATCATATCTCTATCATATATATATATATATAGAAAGAGGCACCGATTCTACGAATCTGGGGCAAAAACGGGGCCTTAAGGTAATATTGTGGAAAGAATAGGTAAACAACTCTTGGCTCAATTGAAGTGATGGTGCATGAATGTCTCTTTTGGAATTCAGCCAGGGAGAGGGAGAATGCGATTTGTCCTAACCATGTAAGTTGTTATGTTGGGTAGGGTTGCATATATTTTATATCTTTGTGGTTTGTGAGATGTAACAGTTGGTCGCTATCTTTCAAAAATTTCCAAAAGCTAACTTGAAATTTGTAAATTGCGACTTTATTAGTCGCTCCGTTTATCATACCGTTAAATTAACCAGTATGTATTTTGCGTGAAATTCAATGGATCTTTATTTTTTCCTACATTACATAGATATCATATTGACGTCACCATGCACTAGATTTTTCGTAAGTTTGCGTATGATGATTTTGTAGGGTCTTACATGATTGGATGCCAATTTGAAGTAGACCCCAGACTTTGAGGTTTGCGAAATCGACTTGTCTGACTGATCAGTTAGCAATATTCACGACCTCATTTAATTCATTAATAACGAGGACATAAAACACTTGCAAAAAATTAAAAATAAAATAAAAAAGAATTAATCATATATTATATAAAGCCAAAGACTATAAATCAAAGCACATGGAAAATGAAATTGTGGTCAGTAAACCATTTTAGCACGCAATATAACATGACATAGAAAACATGTATAGTTCATGTGCAATGCATAAACACTAAGAAATTACGCTGATAGAAAATTTGTCTGCTAATTTACTTGACTAAGAAGAAACTTCCCATTTTAGTTTTCATTTTTTGTCGTAAATTAAGGAAGTTTCTTAAAGTTAAGGAAATCCCGAGGCAGCTTCTCTAGCCGCCTGCCATTCCTACCTACCTACCTAGTACCTAATTGATAAGCAACCTATTTTGAAAACTGTTGTTTTCGTTTTACTCTATTCAAATTTGATCATCCTTGACCATAACAATGGCCTCTGCACTTAGTCTGCTTCAAACTGCAGTCCTAGTAGGGAGGCTAAACTGCAGTTACCTTACCATACAAGGAAGAATGGCAATGGAAATTCTATGAATTTTGTTGGCATTCATTGGATTGAAGTTCTAACCTACTTGACCAAGTTATGTCCAACCAAACTAGACCGATTATTGTCGTCTCTCTTACCTCGTCTAGTTGAATTCTATTCCGTTCTTTCTTTTACGTTAAAAAATTTCTAATGAACCTAAATCTAATTTTCATATGACCATTTTGAAATGTTATCAACTTTATTTTCTCTTTCCTTGTTGGATCTTGTTGTAAATCCGTGTACTTCTACACTCGATATCTTGAGTTCGAAAATCCCTTGCCCCAATATCAATTTATTAAAGAAAATATAGAAAGAAGAATTTATATCATTAATTTGATTCGTCCCCCACCCCTTTTGTAAAACTAAAAGATTTTGAAAAAATAGACTGCCCAAAACTGAAAGGGGAAGCAATTTCTTCGTCGAGTAAATAGGGGCAGGTACTTGAGACACAATAGGCCAGGTTTATGCATATTTCAAAGGAATGGTGATGTGCAAGGGCTTGTGGCTCAAGTGGTTAAGAGCATTTACCACCACACTCAATGTCCAAAGTTCGATTCCCCCCTCCTCCAATATCGCTTGTATAACAAGTAAAAAAAGAAAAAAGAAAAGGAAAAAAGGAATGGTGATGTTTAAGACACAATAGGCAGAATAATCTGCGGACCAATGAGAATCCAAGTGTTTCGCAGGACTACTTTTAAATTTTATCAATACAACGGCAGGACTCAAAAACAAGGGAAAAATTGGTTTCATTCAGTGGAAACTTTTCAAATCCCAAAAATACATGGATTCACAATTGTAAACTACAACAAAATAAAATGCAACGAGTAAAGATAATATGAAATTTAGTAATCTGAATAAAAGCTCAAAGGTGATTTTCATTTCATTAGGAGCAAACGGAACAAGAATGGCAAGCAAATGTCCTGTTACCAAAGCTTTCACAAGAGTGAAGAGCTCTGAACTGGCTTGCAGTTTCAACAGCAGCAGTTTTGACAGGACTAGAACTATATGAACAAGCTTGAATTTACAATTTCTACCTCAAGCACTCACTATACATCTGCACTAGTGGAAGAATGTTATGATCAGATTCTTAGACTCCAGGCAGTGATGTTCTAATTGTAGCTTGTTGTCCGCAATGGTGCCAAGGCCCTTTGAAATCCCATATATTATCACCGAGTTTTCCAGTATAACAGTCACGTTTCTTCTATGATCTATACAAGGTAGGTTGGAAACTTCTGGGTTTTTTATGTTGGGTTTCATATTACAGTGCCAATATTAGTCTATGCGGCGGACTGCAAAGTCACATCGACAGCAGCTGTTTGCTCATAGTCTGCACATGCCTCTGGAGTGTCTTCTTCACTAGGTGGAACCAGCTGGTAAAACAGTGGTAAATATTTGTCCCACTCCTTCAGGATCGCAGAGCCCTTGCCGCTTCCAGTTTTTTCCTTAAACCAAAAAAATTGGTGAATTTTGAATCTTATTTTTTGAGTATTGGAATTGTCACATGGACATTACAATAATACATTTTCATACTGTTTGATCTTTGATTCATGCACTTACAACATGGGCTTCAATAAGGCTCTTCAGCTGCATCTGCCCCACAGGAGCGTTCACTCTTTGGATTTTCACAATCTCCCTATTTACCTGTTCATAGGTTTACAATAAATTATCCAAGCTGAAGTAAGTGTATAGAAATGGAAAGAAATCAACCATAATAGTTGTAAAAATGGTGTTGCAATTGTTACAAAGATATGTAGTCAAAATGTTAAGAGTCAATAATTACTTTAGTGCTCTGTTTCAAGTAATGAAAGTGGATGTGCCACCCTTCAATTGATAAATTTGCAGAAAATGAGAATCACCACCATAATCCAAGGCAATAAATTACGGTTTATATTGCATGAAAATTCACCATATGCAAGTTTTTATTACTAGCTTTCCCTTTCTATTACTTAAGTTATGTCTATGAATCAGGACATTCTTTCCTAAGGCGCCCTAAATATTACCTGCTAATTAAAAAGACATGTACGCGAATTATTCAAGTGCTATAATTATGATCAATGATGACTATAGACAATTGTTGTAATCATAAAAGCATGCAAAAACAAAAGAGGTGGTTTTTGAGCTTTGCACATTCTGACAAACTTAAACCAATAATTTAGTTGGGAACAAGTGATAAAATGGATTACCAAAGCCATGCAATGCTATGAAGATAGATATAAAAAGGTCTCCAAACTTACGAAGAAAAATGCACAGCAGTGCAATAAAGACCAAGATAATATTTGTCAACCATATGGATGCTTTTTATTGATTAATTTATTAGATATCAGATGGTAATAAAGAATATAATGTCCAAGGAGGACAGCCAACAAAACTGAAAAGAAAAGGCAATAACCACAAACCTTTGGGATGAAAGTATCATCCTCATCAAGAATGTATGCCAAACCTCCAGTCATTCCAGCAGCAACATTTCTACCCACTCTGTCAGAAATCAAACAGAAGTAGCTTGAACATTAACTCGATATAATTCGTATTTTCATGTCACAATAAATATGCTATGTAAAGAGATGCTACTCACTTTCCAAGTACAACTACACAACCGCCAGTCATGTATTCACAACAGTGGTCTCCAGTGCCTTCAACCACTGCTTGCGCAAGTGAGTTTCTTACAGCAAATCGTTCCCCAGCTTTCCCTCTAATGAAGATTTGACCCCCCGTGGCTCCATACAAGCAGGTATTCCCTACAATAGTTGCATCCTCAGGGCAAAACCCAGTATTCTCAACTGGAGTCACAACCAACTCGCCGCCAGAAATACTCTTGCAGAAATGATTTTTCCAATATCAGACTCTCATGAGTAAAACTGATTAAAGTATTCAGTAACTGCTCAAAATTTAGACTAGAGAAAATAGTTGGACAGTAGAGTTAGCAAATCAAATTATCCAAACTTGATATAACCAAATTTTAGTTTTAACGTTATAAAACCCAAATGAAAACATGATTCCTGCAACAAAATGCACCTCTTGAACATGATAATCACTTTCAATGACAACCACTAAGCTAATACATCATAGTTAACAAGCAACTCCTCTACTTGACAGACTCATAACAATGGAGAATATTCAACTAACGAACTTATATAAAGTTAAGCCAAGTCTCTAGTTTACTTGAACCTTTGAGATCTTGAAGATTGCATTGAATGAAAGATACCTTTCCGACATAATCGTTTGCCTCTCCAACAAGCCGAATGTTCATCCCAGGTGTCAAGAAGCACCCAAATGACTGTCCAGCACTCCCTGTAAAGCTGTATACAATGGAGAAAACTCATTAGCTTTCAACCCAAAAAATATATGCTGACCAGACCTGAGAATATATCCATATATGACATGACCATGCTCCATCTTACGTTATATTCAGCTGCCCAGCAAAACCAGTGTCACCATACTTTTTGGCAACCACCCCTGCTATACGCCCACAAACTGCACGGTCAACATTGTATATCTTTATGGTCTTATAGACCACCTTTTCATTCTCAATTGCATCTGATATCTGTACAAACACAAATAATATCTCCTCAAGTTTTCGCAGCAGCAGGAAAATGCATGACTCTCTGAGCTCTCTTTTATATTCATTTTCTTGATCATCAAGATAGTTTTTCTTTTAGAAGCCAGTATCTATTTTCTTGCTTTTCTTTCCATACATGCATGTTTGAACAATTTCAAAGAAAGGAATTGGTTGCTAACTGTTAACTATCACTAACACAAAATACCTACTCTTGTTCCCTCATTGTAATATATAATACTTAATGCTCAACAACAAGACATCTTCTAGTATCACATTATAACCAAATTTCATAAAATCATTAAATTCCGAAAAGTTTGGACTCAGCAGCCAAAGATATAATAGCAACAACAACATTTCCCACTTTAAAATCACAAACTAATGGAAAAAGCAGTTCTCTCCATTATCCATCCTCCCAAAACTGTAGGATTCTAACTCTAAAGTAAGTCTTTGTATCTGCAACCTATCGTGAAAATGTACATGTCCTACTAACATATCTTCAAGACTGTCATCCACAACCAACATACATCAAACACCCAAATTTGAAAATGTCTGATAAGTTCATAGAAAATCAACAAAACAAAAATACACAGCCAGCACCAACAAATGTCATCAGATACATCTGGTGATGAAAATATTGGCTGAATACCAAAATATCTGCCAATATTTTGGATTATATTTCAACCTACCACCGAAATTTCAGGAAGAAAAACTTTTATGGTAACTGAAGGTTTTAAGGTTTTTTGGCTCAGTTTCCATGAAATGTCTGATACCAAATATTTCAGTAGAATATCAGTATTGCAGCTGCTGAAAATCGTATATGCTGGTGAAGCATCCAAATGATGTCATGGTGTACCATTTTCCACCAAAAAAACTGGCAATCTATAAAAAGCAGCTTTGGGTGCAGCTATTTTAAAGAACACGTGTGAAGCACCAGCTTTTTACAGCCACAAAAGCTTTGAACATTTGCAAAATATATTAAGCTTTAAATATTTTATGTATCATTTAGGTTATTTAATAAATTGAGGGTTCTTCAATTTCTGAAAATTGGCCTTTCAAAGATATGGGTTATGTAAGTAAAATGTAAACCAACAAACAGGAAATAATTACACGAGTGTCAACATTTTAAAGCTTATATATATAACCATAACAAAACAAAAAAAATAGACATACATGCGACACAATTAGATTCCCTGTGATCATTAGCTATGTCACAATAGACCTAATAAATCTCTTTTCCTTCACTTACTAGTACAATGGAACATTAAGTACTTCAAACATGCAGATCAAACCTATAGTAAAATCCCATCTTCCTATCTGGATGCCCATAAAGCTGTTGGTTTAGAGAATCTGAAGCTAGAGAGTTATCAGAAAGTACAAACAGCGTTTATTTAGCTAAACAAGCAAGCATCAGTCCAAGTGTTACCTCTGGATCTGCTAGTAAAATATCATCTAGAACAGGTCCATTAGTGTGAACATCTTGATTCCTGATCATGGTACTGCTCCATTTTGGTAATCCAACATTCTGGAATCAAAGGAAGTTATAAGGAAAAATCATGTCAAGAATATTAAATGCAGGGGCAAGAAACAAAATGTATTATTCAAATACATACTGAGAGAAGATAACTGAGATCAAGATGTTGTGTTTTCACTAGAGATATATCTCGCGGCCTAAGTAAATCTGTCCTCCCAATTATATCGTCTAACTTCTCATATCCCAACTGTGCCAACATACCTCTTACCTGGGGAAAACAATAATAAAAAAAGAAACAATATCATATAGGAAGATCAACCTTGACAGAATGACCCGTATGGATTTGTCAAAAGTACAATTGTACACAAATAAACAAAAAATAAAACGGCAGATGAGAAATTTAAACACGAATCCTGTTCATATATGAAATTTTTTTTAAAATAAAATAAAAGAGACAGAAGGTTACCTCCTCAGCAACATATAAGAAAAAGTTGACAAGATCACCAGGAACTCCAGGAAATCGAGCACGCAGTTCTTCTCTCTAAAGATAAATTGAAAAAAGGGAACGAAATAATGCAACCCCAGTTTCCATTAGAAAGAAAAAAGATGAAACAATAAAAAAATGGAAAATGCTAAACATACTCCCCTGACAGTTCTTTATATTAATTTTTCAGAACATGGGCTATTGATGTTGCTTGACATGTTTATCGCTCACACCCGCCCCATGCTTACATCACGTGTAGCAGGAAACCAAATGGCAAGCCACATGTCGTTCCATGTCATGGAGTAGCCCTAGTCTATAAGATTCTTAAGTGTATCATTACTCGTAATAAAATATAAGAAAATCAGTCTCTGATACCTGACTGGCTACGCCAACTGGACAATTATTTGTATGGCAAATGCGGGCCATAACACATCCCGTAGCAATCATTGCCACAGAGCCAAATCCATATTCATCGGCCCCCATTGCTGCAGCCATTAGGACATCAACTCCACTTTTAAAGCCACCGTCAACTCTTAAAATGACTCGTTCTCTAAGTCCATTTGAAAGGAGTGTCTGTCAAAATTTTCCAAATACCAAATAACACTTAAAGCATATTCAAAGACATCAAATCAAAAGAAGAAGTCACCCTATCTAGTTGTTAAGTTTCATTGAATTACCTGGTGTGTTTCTGTGAGTCCTAGTTCCCAGGGACCACCAGCATGCTTGATGGAACTTATAGGACTGGCTCCAGTTCCACCATCATGGCCTGATATCTGCATATTATAAAAAGAGGTTTTTGTCTCAGAAAAATGAGAAACAAATAATAGATATATCAGTCACAACTTCTGACAGTTGCTTTCCTATCACACTGATACTGCAACTATGCAAGCACTTCGAAAACAAGTAAAATATGTTATAATAAAATAATATTAATAAAGTTTTAAATGTGAACCTGGATGCATTTGGTGATAAAATCCATAAATATAAAATACAACTTGCAGGCAGAACAGAAAAGAAAGTATTTATTAATGCCTTAAAGCAATGTTTGCTATAACTTAGCCAATAAAAATAAAGAAAAGACATCTCATAAGAGGTATGTTTTTTTATAATTTGTTATAAATACAGGGAGCAGTTTGTTTTTTTGGGATATCCGTGTAGCAGAGGACTCATTGTTTCTCTTTTATAACATATATTATGGGTATTACATTACAACTTAATAAACTGCTGTCAACTTACTAGACAGCAGAAAATGCAGATGTAGGATTTTTCTTTTTTTCCTTTCATTCCAAGAAGCAAAGTGGATAACATTTAGGAAAGAAAATGATAAATGATGGCTAAAAGTATTCTCTTCACTGTTACCCAAAGAAACTTAAATTCATGATGTTGACAGCAACATAAAGAGACACAGAAGCTAGACCATCAAAATGAGCATCCTACCCATTACATAAGAGATGTATATTTTAAAAATAAGACAAAAATGATTAACATAATCATTCAGTGCCCATTCAAGGTTAGGATGAGTACCTGTATGACATCAGCATTACCCTTTGCAACACCAGAAGCAACAGTGCCAATCCCAGCTTCTGCCACAAGCTTTACTGACACCTTAGCCTTAGGGTTCACCTATTCATTCGGAATCTTTTATCAGCAATCTTGTGATATTTCAGTAAGAAATTAAGCATACCAAATTTGCATCAAATAATCACCTGGTGAAGATCATAGATCAATTGTGCAAGATCCTCTATGGAATAAATGTCATGGTGTGGAGGTGGAGATATGAGTGGAACCCCAGGTTTGGAATTTCTCAACCTTGCAATATATGCACTAACTTTTTTACCAGGCAATTGGCCACCTTCCCCAGGCTTTGCACCTTGTGCAATTTTGATTTCCAGCTGATCAGCATTGACCAAGAAGGTTGGAGTGACACCAAAACGTCCTGAAGCCACCTGAAGATATATCAAAGATTTTTGTGATATATTGGTTAAAGGAAATGCATAATCAAATCCATTTCAGTTATCATTTTATAGACAAAGGGCACCCTAATACTTAAAGATTGAAAGAAGGCTACTTTCAACTGCACTTCTCAAATATTTTCGTATATACTACTACTACTGAAACAAGGTAGTAAAAGCTGTTTGCAGCTAGTGCCACACCGGATTCCTTATAAATATGCATTGGGGAGTCCATGTTAAATTAAAGAAAATGTTCAATGTTGTTACCTGCTTGATGGCACTTGTAGCAGTATCTCCATTTTGAAGACCTTTGAGATGTGGAAGGGTCGGAGAGTACCCATCAACGACATCTGTAAGTGGTTTCCAACGAATAGGATCCTGAAGAATGGTTACACAATCTAAATTTTACAAATATAATCATCATTGAAACACTAAATTGATGAAATAATGCATTAAAAGATAACTGTATATGCACTTGAAAAGTTTGGAGGTAAAAGCTTTACCTCGCCACCTTCTCCAGAATTTGACTTTCCACCTATTCTATTCATTGCAATGGCTATAGCCTCATGGGTTTCTCTTGAAATAGCTCCAAGTGACATCCCACCAGTGCAGAACCGTTGAACAATAGATACAGCAGGTTCAACCTTTCCCACAGGAATTGGAGCACGATCACTTTTGAACTCAACAAGATCGCGAAGCACCTAAGGTTGAATTTACAAGGTAAAGGTCAAAATCAAAGATAATCCAATTCTGGAATTTTCTAATAAAATCTATCATGAATTATTGGAAAATAAACAGGAAAAAGAAAAAAATGACTTAAGCACTCACATTCACAGGTCGGTTAGCTAAATGCTGCTGATAAACTGAAAAGGCATTTTCATTTTTTTGGCGAATAGCTTTGTGGAGCAATTTTGACATCTCTGGGTTGTTTCCATGATACTCGCCTTATAATAAAGAAACAAACAAGGGTTTCTTAAGAACTTTTGAGGAAGAAAATAATTTGATCAAGCAATGACATCAGGTGTGAAATAATTTGATCAAACATATACTTTGGCTGAGTTCGAAATAATTTTCATTTTACACAACTAAAGCCAGCATATAGATTTGCTTCCAGCTGGTATTCTTGTTACCCAAATTTTACAGTTGATTTATTTATAGAAGTCTGGACACTGCAGTGAGGTAAGGTCACCAGTCCCTGAAGATAAATGTTTGATAATAACAGTTACCTCCTGGTCTGAATTGTATAAATCCAAAATTTTCAAGTCTTTTAGCTGTATCCTCAGAGAAAGCCTTCACCCAGAAAGACAAAGTCTCCCTTGCAAGCTGGGAAAGAAAAACAATTCAAATAACCAAAAAATATATTCACTGGATATGTGAGTCAGGAGAGCGTGATATTTCAAACACAATATTGTTATGACAGTCTCCTAACAGCCTAAGATTTGCTGCACAATATTATTATTAAATGCAACCAGTGTGCATACCAACAGTAGCAGTGGTTTAAAATTATATATTTTTCACAACACCGTTGCTCTTTCTGTTTTTCTTGCATTATATTCTCAATTACCAGACCTAAATTATAAACATGGAGATGAGTCAATACGTGCAATCTGAATTAAATATATATAACATAATTTATTAATCTACATTTAACTGAAACATAAATATATATATATATATATATATATATATATATATATATATATATATATATATATATATATATATATACAGAGAACTTCCATTGAGGGATCCCTCAAATAAATATTTGAGGGGCACCCTTGTAGAGCCCACTCCGTATTGTATTTTACTAATCCAAATGTCTATTTTGTAGATATTCATTCAAAGATCATCTCTACAAAAAATAACTTGAATCCGATATCATTTGACCACTCAATTGAATTATTGAAATTTTAGTACTTTCTTGAAGCACCGTGTTCATTGATTTTGTAGCGCACAATTGGACATCAAAACGGTTTTCGATTTCTCTAATTTTTTGCCAGGATGACCTATGAATGTAGACTTAAAAAATTGATGGTTTGGATCGTTGAAAATATATACACTACATATATATGTTAAGATATAAATAATATTTATATGCATGATGATGGTACCGCTGTTCAATCTGCAACCATAATTTTCAAGTTTTCCATGATTCTTACCTCATCAAAAGTTAATCCACCAACACTTGATATACTCCCACAAAATGCGAGATCAACAACCTCCTTCCCTAATCCATAAATCTCAAATATCTGTGCACCGCAATAACTATATCCGGGGAAAGAGGTAAAAAGGATTTGTCAATTAACTGGATAAACTGAGGGACAAAACAAATTTACTAAAGATAAAAATGAGTTAAGAGAGCATGAATATTAAATCAGAATTCATAGCTTAGAAAGAAAAATACAAACAAAGATAAATTTAAAATTTAAAAATTTAAAAATAATGAATCAGCATTTGTACCTTGAAAGCAACGAGATGCCCATTTTGGAAAGAATTTTACGAAGACCAGCCTTAACAGCCTGAAATAGTTAGAAACAATCAGTTTCCCAGTATTATGTATTCAACGTGTGAAGTGGACGAGTGGTAAACCTTGTCCATCATTATTAAATAGTATTGATAAACGCAAGTTCCAAGAACAAAAAGGAATCATGGCTCATTTTATTAATTACATTTTCAACCAGGAGATCCATAAATACAAAACTACTTATTTGCTCTTGCTCAGTTGTTGGATAATGCTTAGCATGTATTACACCACCACTCCAAGGAAAAACATATAAAAGAAAAGAAGCTACTTTCAAGATTTAACAAATTTTCCCGACATATGGGTTGCAAAAGTTATTGCATGCATAATAATCCATTAAAAACAGGAATCAAATTACCAAAAGTAAATAAATCAAACTTACAAAGAATGCCTTCACTTGAATTAAAAATGTAAACAGAAATTTTACTTCTTATACAGTTGTACTATTGTACTGACCTTGCAGAAATTCTTTTGAGCTTGTTCAATCGTTACAGTGGGCATCTTCCCATTCCGCATTAAATTTACTGTTTTAGTACTCAGACGCCATTGCCGACATGTCTCCAATGCCAAGTATGGGACCACAGCACTGCAAAGACCAATTAAAAATATAATGTTATGCATTTTGAAACAGATAAAAAATCGTTAGGAAGTAGGTCTATACATTTTGTGAAATTCATGCAATGAACATGAGGACCCTTAAAATTCATAGTATAACATTTTTATGTTGTTTCAAATATGGAAAAGTCACTCATACAGTAAATTGGAAAACTCCCAGCATTTGTAAATGATGAATTATAATCTGTTTAGTTTTCTGGTACAAGCTTTTCTTATAGTCAAGATGTAATATAAATTGAATAATATGGTAAAGTACCAGGTGGTGAACCTAAGATGAAGAAAATGTTTCTACACTACACACATAATAAAAGTACACAACTTTAATGGCAATTACTATTATATGTTTATTGACACAAAGCAGCAACAAAGAAAAGTAGAAAAACACCCAAAGATTCTTTGAAAAATAACTTGTGTGATGGAGAATTGACCTTGCACCATATCCAATCAAGCAGGCAAACTGATGTGTGCTAAAGCACTGAGCAGTATCCACTATGATAGAAGCTGACATTCGCAAGCCATTTTGAATAAGATGCTGATGAACAGCACCAACAGCAAGAAGGATTGGAATTGCAGGGCGAGTTGCTTCCTGAAGTACAGAGGAGAAAAAACGGAAAAGGCATCACTGAATTGTTAAAACTTCTATCACAAGGCTAATCTGATAAAACCAGTGGAAATAAACTGGCAGAGAATGAGTCGTAAAATCTTTAGCATTGATTACCATGTTTTAGACAATAGAGCAATTCATACCATTGGTTTTGACATTCAAAGCAAGACTTCCAAATTACAGCAAGGTGTTAAACCCTACAAGCTAAAAAAGAACTGAGCAAAGTGCTACGTAGAAAATAAAAGAATAACAGTAAGAAAATGACTCAACTTATTCTCATTGTACAGGCCGATCTTGCATCAAGTTCAAAAATGGTTGAACAAAGAAAAACAAGTTTTGCATGAATAGAGAGAAGCTCAATTGAATCCTTACCAGCTCATCAGACCGATCAGAGAGCACAAGCAATTGGCATCCATTTTGAACAGCTTCATCAGCAGCTTCACAAAGCCTATATATTGTCTTTTCCAAGGAACCATCAACCCCTTTATGGATATCAAAAAATGTAGGTAAAACTTGGGGTTTCAACTGAGCATCCTTTAGCAGCAAGTCAAGTTCCCCTTCATTCAGCACAGGACTAGACAAGATAACCTGGTCCAGAAAATTATACAAATTTTAATTCATAAGATCTATATTAAAAGAGAAAAAACTAAAACATAATCTTCATTTCAACAACATTATAGCTGCCATCACATATATCTGAGGCAGAGTGGTACATGCTAACAAACCTGTGATGCATTTTCAGGTCCAACCTCCAAAATATTTTGTCTTTTTCCAATGTTGACTTCAAGAGACATAACCAAACCTTCTCTAAGAGGATCAATGGCTGGATTTGTAACCTGCAAAGAAGAAAATGAATAACCAATGGGCAAAAAAAATATGATATTAACATAATAAAACTCTTACAAAAATAAATAAACTATAAAATCAAAAGCCAAATTTTACATTTATTTTTAATAGAAACAAAATTTATTGAAAGAAAATGAAGAGGAACACACAAGTGGATAAGGCGTCCACAAGACAAACAAGCAACAACAGAAAAACAGACTTAAAAAAACCAAAGACACCAGCCAAACTACACAGAGACTGCTACACCAGAAAGACCCAAAGAGAACAAGACACAAAAAATACACTTCACATCACAGCAGCAGCCATATCCCTCAATATAGTGGAGTAAGAATAGTCTTTGAAATCTGAAGTGACAGAAGCCCATTGAACTGCCCAGAATTTAACAAAAGCCACATTTTACATTAACATCAATAGATTTACAGAAAGAACATACAGACCATAACATTAAGAATAGTTGTATGATGTGGTTGAGACTTGATTCCTTAACATCTTCTAGGACATTTCCAGTGTGAACTAATGAAGTTCCTTATGTAGATATATGACAGCATGACAAAAGGCTCAGTTTCGGTTCCACTAGGGTAGAACCTTATTTTTAAGAGACATTTCAAAAAATACAAAATAAAAACATAAAAACTTCTACCCTTTTGGAAATACGACTAAAAATAAGAGCTTCACCCTAGTTGAAATGAGACTAGGCCCTGTGTCATGTTGTAATCCATCTGCATGAGGAACAACAAGATTAATGATTCTCAATCTTTGTACTGTTTCATGTTGTTTCTGTCCACATGATTTGGAACAAAATACCCTCAAGACAGAAAATTTAGTTCGTTCGCTGTTCATGCGAAAACAAATACTTCTGACATGATCCAAAAGAGAAGACCCTATACTTGTCCATCTCCACAACAGTGTGTTTTGTGCAAAGGGGCAAGGGAAATTGCTAATCATATTTCCTCTTGCATTGATGAAAAATAATATATATCATCTTTTGCATTGGACCTTCATAACGCAATCTGGGTTATGTTGCATTTGTTTGAACTGGTGGGGATTTGGCCATGGAATTGCTATTGCCTGCTGGCGAAAAATTATTTGGGTATTGGAGCCGACAAAACGGCAATTATTCTTTGGTGCTGATAAGTGCATCCATACTGATGTAAAGAGACCAAGAGTCATTTTAACAATTATGCATATACAACCCATACAGCAGTGGATAACTGATTCTGTTCTACTCTCTTAATACTCTATTTAAAAGAATATAATCAAAGGGAAACTCAAATGTTTGGTAGATCAATCATCTAATTTTGGCATATAAAATAATAAGGGCTCCTCATATTTCAATGGAAATTGTTATAGTATAGGTAATCTAGGCATCCACTCACAAGTTCAATAAAAACTGTAAGTAACGGACCTGTGCAAACCGTTGCTTGAAATAGTCATAAAGCATATGCGGCCTCTGAGATAATATTGCCAATGGGATATCATCTCCCATGCAAAATGTTGGCTCCTTCCCTTGTGAAGCCATAGTCTCAATAACCATTTGGACATCCTCACTGGAGTAGCCAAATGCCCTGCTCCGACAGAAGTTTACAATAAATAAGCCCCATTCAAGAAAGTACTTATGTAATAACCATACTCAAAGTAAAACCGCGGCCATCACAAAAAGACTGGAAACGTAAATAAAATAGATGGACTAAATCAAGTAATGCAGTCAGCCTGAGACATCAATACGATACTTTAGATAGAAATCAACTTATCCATTCCATTGTCATTAATTCAGTACCATCCACTTAGTTTCTATTCTCTACAGTTCATAGAAATCAAAGCCATACATTTGCTTTGAGGTTTTTGCACAAATATTCAATTTGACAAATTTATCATACTTTAATTATTACATTTTATATACCCTTTGGTATTACTTTTTAAATGGAAATACCTCTGGCTAAATACTTGCTCTGCAGCTTACAATGCAATAAGATGCCAAAGAGAAGACAAAACAGTTCCAAACCTCAACAGAAGGTGTGATCAGAAAAGCAACTTTTCCTTGGGAAGAAGAAAGAAACCAAAAGAGCAAGTATGTTTATTGCTACATTTATTTGGCTTTGACAATTTCAGGAAGAGAAACCTCACACCCAGGGAGATTTTCTTCTTGTGGAACAATAAAAAATGTACACAGTGGAAGAGATAATATCTAACAGTATTTTTTATGAGAGCACATCGGTATGCTAAAACCACAGTACATAATATCTTATACCACAACAATCAAAAACTGAATATTACTTTTGTGGGTTTTTAACTGTAGACGTCCCTGAACTTTGCCCCCAGTTGCAATTGGGTCCGTGAACTTTTTTTTGAGGCAATTACATCCTTTAACATCCAAGTCTGTCAATTGGAACTATTTGTGAAGTTAAAGGATGTAATTGCCTCAAAAAAAAAGTTCACGGACCCAATTGCAAATGGGGGCAAAGTTCAGGGACGTCTACAGTTAAAAACCCTACTTTTGCTATATATCAGCAAATAGTATGCATATCAAAGAAATTAAGTAGGAACATCAATCATGTGGGTGCAGCAGAAAATCAAGACTATAATACTGATAAGAACTTATATGAGATTGCTACCATATCTTTGCATTTACGAATAGCCAGTGAAATAGACAACTCACTGTTGCCGCCTTAGGATTGCATCATTTTCAGCAACAGTGCCTGAAAGGAAGTTCACAGCTTTCAAGGATCGCATGTTTTCCTGGACCCACTTTCCATATGGATGTGACAAGGCTACTCGCTTTTTAACTTCTGTGTTCTCATAAACCTGCAATTTGAAATGCTTAAGATTTAAAATAAGCTTTAAGACAAGGAAGCCTAGATAATGGGTAGCACAGCTGAAAAATAAAAAGAAGGGTTAAATTTTGATGAAAATATGCCTGATTTGAAAAGAAAAAAGAAGAAGAAACGCATACATCAACCTATGTACTCTCATGACCAAACAATATGAAATGCTCAGGTTAAACCATGACCATAAAGAAACATTACATACGCAAGCCAGTAATAATTTCATTTTTCTTACTGCACCATCATGAGTTAACAAACCTCGACACAAAAACTGACGGAGGGTGAATCTGTTGTGAGACATAAGTTTGGGTACAAGAGTGCAAAGGAAAAAACTTTAGGTACTAAGTGCTGAAACTCGGTAAACTTCTAGGTAATAAAGGGAAAACTACTCAGAAAAAAAACAATAATCAATTTTTTTTTAAAGATAAACAATTTTATTAACCAATAAACAAAGGAAATACACAAACAGGAATAAAGAACATTAAATATATATAAACAATAATCATCATAGTTACTTCAAAACCATCCATCTATATATAGCACCAAGGAAAACCAAAAGAATGTTGTACAAACTTGGCCTGTCAGTAAATCCACAGTTACTACCATTGTTGGGACTAAATGTTCATCACAAACAAATCCAAAGCAGCAATCTTATACAGAGACAAAGCAACAGAAAAGAAAAGGAAAAAACTAAGTGCTCTACAAACCTGACCACTTATTAAATCAGCAGCTATCATCATTCCAGGACCTAGACGGCCTTTCATTGTAATTTTTGAATCATCCACAGGTAGAACACCAACCTGAACAAGATAAGCACGCCGAATATCTTTTAGAACATTGATTGTAAACCAGAGTCAACAGCTTCAAATGTTTAATCACATCAAACACATTATGAAGATAAGATGTTAATGTGATTAAACAGGCCAGGTGCTGGACTCTCATATTTCATACGTTATAAGATCCATCTACTCCTTACGTAGTAGTATTCCAAACAGAATTAATAACGTTTTCTCTTTCCCAGTTAACCATTTAGTACTTCTAGACGTCACTAATACTTCTTGCAGATTCTGAACTGCCACTGATTGACTACTATTAATGACTCACTCTTAGACTATCATTAGTAACTAGACAAAATGAATATACCCTATCTTTGAACCGTTTTATTTTTATTGAATAGTTATGTTTATTATCCCACAAAAAACAGAGCTTTATTAATTATCTGAATCATCAGCAGAGAGCCAGTGGCATGAACCAAAGTTGTCCTCCATCCATCCAAGCACTCAAGCTTTCCCGAACATTAAGAATTTTGAAGTAATAAAGGAAACAGAGCGCACCTCAGATGCAACATATACAACATTATCAGATGTCCGCCAATACCTAGCCGGGCGAAGTCCATTGCGATCAAGACAGGCCCCAACTGTTTTTCCATCACTGTACCATATAAGTTAGAAAGCAACAATCAGAAAGAATAATTGTACATTAAAAAAGGATACTACTCAAAATGCAAACGTGACTCAGCAAAGAACAATTTTCAGTCACAAAACTATACTACTGTACAAAGATCACAAAGCAATATGGTGTGTAAACATCATTGATCCAGAGCCATATATTTGTCACACAAGTATACTATTTTACAAAGACAAAATTTCATCACAAACTAGTTTTTTCAAACCTTCTAAGGAAACAAAGAAAAGACCTACTTTCACACCTCATTTTTGGTAGTCTACTACCCAAGGATGATAGTATAGGTGTCCATGCAAAATTGATCCAGTATCCAGATTCACATAAACATCAATAGTCTTCTGGATTTTACGAAATTTTCAATGAAAATATCTGTAAAAATTATGAAAACAGCGGAAGTTTTCTAATAAGCATGAAAATATTGAACAAAAATTTGAACTATACCAGACTAATGAACGAGTTAAACATGTGAAATTCATAAAATAGCATAATCAATAAATCTTTATAAATATATGAGCTGCAGCTGCTGCCCATGTAACTCAGGACAAACAAGAAGTAACAAATCTTTATAAATATATGAGATAGCTGCTGCCCATTTCATAACTCAGGACAAACAAGAAATAGCTCATGCAGCTTTAGCAGCAGAGTTAGCTGCTTCCTTCAAATCAAGCTGTTGGTGGAATTTTCACATCTAAAAAAAAGTCCACTGGAATACTGGTGTCAGTGGAAACTCAAGTATTTCTAGGGAAAGAGGTAGAAATCCTCAATTTCCACCAAGACAGAAATTTAGACACAATTGTGGAAGAATACACTTTCAATGCTATTTTCAGTGTTCATGCTCTCAAAAGAAAAAACCACGAAATATTGGCCCATAATTTCATTCTGGTGGGAATAGAATATAATTCTCAAACCAACACTAAAACTAAAAGACCATGTGTCTCCTAGCCAATCTCTGATACCCTAAAGCTCTCGCCATGCGCATCAAAATCAAATTGGATCATTTGCCACTAGCTGCAAATCTAGAGGTATTTAATAAGAAATCTCATACAATTAAAGAAACAAAACACTCTTTGAAGCAGTACCTAACCATATGGAAAACTAAAAACATGGATACTGTTATATTGTTCTTAGGCCATACAATGAAATAGCTTTTCACTAAACAAAACAAATGAGACAATGCCTCATTTTAAGCAAAGCACTCTTTACGTTTTCAGATGCTTTTAGTTATGCAGACCCTAACAAGGCATCTACTTGTTCTTTAATATCGTATGCATTGACCTCGGAAGCTTTACCTGAATAACAGTAAAGCAGGTCCATCCCAAGGCTCCATCTGACCCTTGTAATAGTCATAAAAATCAACCACCTAAAAACAGAAACAAATTAAGTATAAATATAGCATAACCAAAATGTGGGATAACTTAAGGATTTACCAATTTGTTTCAAGATGCAATCTGTTTAGCTCAGACTACAAGAGTAGTGGAAAATGATAGATTAAGAAAATCCAGACATTAGAGAGAGAGAGAGTTTTTCCTTTTTTGTATTCTCAAATTCTTTGGTATGCCATATCTACAGGATAAACAAATAAAACAGAGAAGCCTAAAATACCCTTGCAAAATAACTAAAGGCACTCGGAGCCAAACAACAACCTGCCAAAGAAACAAGTTGACAAATGGCAAGCTTGTAATATGACTATATCACTTCGCAGAATTTAAAGGGTAGAAAGTGCCAAGACTAAGTACAACGATTCAACTAGTAATTAAATCAACATGAAGGCTTTCTAAAAGTAAAGACAGGTGGATTGAGGCATTGAGAAACGAATTTTTTTAAAATTAAACAGACCTTAAGACGTAAAGAACAAAAGGATAGTTAAAACGGATTAATGAATCTAAGCCCCATTTGGAATCTAAGGCTTCGTTTAATTATGGAATCACCGAAAAGGTTAAACAAATGGACACAAACCAGATTAAATCTATATAAATAAATAAAATGAGCCACAAAACATATGTAAGAAAAGAAAGGCAAACTATAATGCAACCACATGCATATTCACACTTTAAACCAAATGTTGAGATATCAACTAAGATTACCTCAGGATATTTTATCGACAAAGTTGGGTGATTTTTGTATCCCTCTGGGACAAGAATCATTAGAGCCTCCTCAGCACTGCGGCCACTTCTTAGTAGGAACTAAGCACACATAAAGAAGAGAGGATGAAAGGCAACAAGTCAACTTGAGGGGAAAATAATTATTCGAAATAAAATAGAAGCATAACAAGTTCTAGTCAACCAAGAGAGAATGTGTGTTCCAGAAATCAAAAACTCGAAAGTTTGGAAGAAGTATAAGGGCAGCATATAAATGGAGACCAACTATCATGAAAACAGGCACATCACTCAAAACACAGAAATGAAGATGAACAACTCATCATGAATCATCTTTGAAACCAAGCTCGACCAGATACTAATCAGGAACAGACAGATTAGCATAAAGTTACATGGATAGTTCAGAAGTGAAATCAGCTTTTTATTTCACAAAAATCTACACACAAAAAAAATTAATAATGCAACACATGTCCACAAAGATATTTTTTGTACTATAAACTTCCTTGGTAACATCGCAGCATGTATTATAGGTCAAGTTTTTTAATAACCTAAATTCATTTTGGACTGCCATTGAAACAGTAAAGGAGAGGATCAAAGATATATCAATTTGCAGAATAAATCAAAGAATTTCCCAATGACTTTATATTTTGTTAGTTAGACAATAGACCATTTATTAAGAACCAAAAATGTGGAGGATCAGTAGGAATTGACAGATTGTCAGTGTACTTAATAAATAAAGACATGAACGTCAGAATTTAACAACAAAAATGAAAAGGCTTCAGGCATGGCAACCCTTTCCATATCTATAATGATGTCGAAACAACTAGCACCTAATTATAACTTTCGGTATTAAACAAAACATGATGAAAATACAATTAGACTAAAAGAAATTGCACCGAAACATCATACTCATAATGCAAAAAATTTCTCTGAACTGAACACATCAACTTGGTTTTATCCTTAAAGCAAGTGATGCCCAGAAATAAGCATCCCGAAAGCTATAAGTAAAGTGTGATTGGCTCTACTTCAGTTTTGTGAAGACATGCTGCAATATCATCAAAATATTGGACCCACTTGAAGAGAGAGAGAGAAAACCGATTTTACAAAACCCACTTGGAGATAGGTTAGTTTTTCATTTAATTTATTTATTTCCTGCGAGTCATCAAAACAGAACTCTCTATAAAATTATAAATATGATATGTTAATTCCATACTTCAGCTGCACTATCAAGATTTGCAGAGTCAGATGCCGTCGGATTGCCATATGGCCGAATTTCATTTTCACGACCATTCCATACAGGTGATTTCAATGAGGCTTCACGAGATTGCATCCAGTTCAAGTTTCCCTGAACATAAATGTGGTGTCAACTTAAAATGAAACTGTAACTCATACAACCAATTTAGAAATTATCTAGAAAACTTTCCAAAAAAAGGAAAAAAAATGAAAACCTGTATGGTATTAATCTCTCCGTTGTGACCAAGTAACCTCATTGGTTGTGCAAGGGGCCATCTGGGAGAGGTATTTGTGCTATACCTCCGATGATAGATTGCAAAAGGGGATTTATACAGGTCACTCTGGAGGTCAGAATAAAATAAACCAAGAATTTCTGAGCGGAGCATTCCCTTGTAAACTATTGTTTGATTGGACAAAGAACAGAAATAAAGCTCATTTCCCCAACTTTCTGAGCTTGCTGCTTTCTCAATTAACTTCCGGCATATGTACAGTTCTCGTTCAATGTCCTCAACATTTTCCTCTTTAACAACTTTGACGAATACCTGTTGTATGTTGGGCATTGTTTCTTTTGCATAGTAACCAACTACAGAAGCATTCACAGGAACAGGTCTCCATCCGAGCACTTCAAGACCCTCTTGTCTAAAAATATTCACAACAACTACAAAGAAAACAGAATTTACAGTCAAACAACAGATTATATGAATAGACTGAACTTAACTCAGAAATTATGGCAAACAGAACTGACAGAAACTGAAAGATAAATAGACAGATGGTTGAGAGATGCATGTAGAAAAGCTAGACAGAGATAGAGATAAGTACGTATGCTTCAAAATTGAATTAGTATTATTGTCGAAAGAAATAAGAACTTGATCATATAAATTTATATTTCTTCTAGTAATCGACAAAGATTATTCATTGCTACGAATAAATTATGAGAAAGAATGAGCACCCGTTTCTTATGTCCTGTCTACTATTTTGCTGCTATTTATTCATAAATCAATATTGGTCAGTTCATCAAGAAACTTACATTGAGAAACAAAAAAGCTTTAAATCTAATCAAATCATTTTTTTTTAAACTGAGGTATGTGAAATTAAAAACCTCAAATGGGCTATGGAAATCATGAGATGTGACCTAACCATTACACCTTACACGAGTCATGCTTATTCAATGTGAGGGCAGAAACCAGACACAAAATACTGACCAAATGACAGGATTAGCTAGCTTTGAAGCAAATAGTCTGTCCAAACTCGTTAACTAGTATAGAAAAATAGGATTGCAAAAGACTAACAATAATAATATGGAGGACAAGTTATTGAATTTATAAGGTTGGTGTAGTACCCACTAAAATACAAGTCCTTACCTGGGTGGTGGTTCATGCGAAGCTAAATACTTGTATGATTCAAACAAGCCCTTATGTATGTTAATCTCAACACTGGTCCGCTTTGTGTAGAATGGAGGGAGAGGGTGATGTTGATGTTTTCTCGCATTGCAATTTCACGCGGCAAATTTAGGCCAAGTTGTTAGATATGCCTGGAATGGTATGGGCTTGTCCTTGTCGGTAGAAAGGTTATTGCATTTAGAGGCCAACAAAAAGGCAACCACTCATTGCGGTGCTTGATTTTGGTTCTTTTGTGGATTGTTTGGTTGAAGAAAAAAAAACATAGATTTTTTACAAGAAGAGATACGATCTTCTTTTGAATAGGAATAAATTTTTAGCTTCTCTCTGGATACCTTTGCCAAAGAATTTAAGAGATAATACCTAAACCATCTTCAGACCGAAAATAAGATAAAAATCATCTTGATGGGTGAGGAGGAGGGTTGACTTGCTTTAAAAATAACTCATGCAGACCTTAACCAAAATTCAAGAATTATGCACATTATTCTACCAGTGAAAACAGAAATAAATTATTGTGACCCACTTAATTCAAGGATTATAAAAAAAAAAAATCACCTTTTTTGGCTTCTTTCATAAGGTCGTCATCTTTTGGGAGGAAAACCATTCCAACACCAGTGTGCAACTTGTCAAAGGAAGAAATCCCTTGCCTGTTAGCCCAATTGTCAAATAGATCCCATGGGATTGAACTCATCAATCCCGAACCATCACCAGAGTCATTATCTGCTCCACAGCCCCCTCGATGTTCCATGCAGCCAAGAGCTGTTAGAGCATCTTCAATAATCCCATGGGATGCTTTGTTTTCCAAATTGGCAATGAATCCAACTCCACAAGCTCCCCTTTCTGCTATAATATCATGCAAGTCTGCAACCTGTTGAGCATGGAATTCGATTTTCTAGAAATAAGGGCTTGCAATAACTCATTCCAAATCCATAAACAACTACTGGGCCAGAAAAGAAAGAAAGTGGAAGAGAACCGAGGGTCAAAGTTTCTAAAAAAATTTCATGAAAGACAATAAACTTTCGTGAAATAAGTCTCTCTCTTGCTTGGTCCTCAAGACAATGGAAACGATTGACAGCTATCCCGCACAACCACTGGTGCAACATAGTTCGGGCTGAAGGGGGTCATGCCTCCCCCCTCCCTCCCAACCCAAGATTTCAAAATTCCCTTGATACATCAACTATGGGATAATTGTCTCTTTCACAAATTCTACTCATACAAAACTCTTATACAGAGTACAACCTTAGGACGACTAAATTTCTGGCATATTAGTGGGTAATATCCTGCAAACTTTATATATGGTTTACTTTTAGAATTAATATTTCATATTACAGTTGTAGAGTTTCAATTAACACATATTCATGCATAGAAACTAAATAACCACCCTATTGTGTATTAGAAACTCTCCTAGGGGTGTATCAGATATCAATCCTCATTTTTGTATATTTCGCCAAAAAATATACAGGTAAACCACACATATGTTTCGTCAAAGTACTAAAAACTATTTTTAAGAATTAATCAATGGAAAACACCAAAACTGGAACTGAAGGGTATCACTGGAAAGAACTCCGAAGCTCTTCTATAATACTTATCGACTATAGTAGGTAAGGCGGCAACCTGTAATTTGGTAGCATATTTTCTCATATGTATGTGTTCCAGCAAGAATTTTCTGTAATGAAGATTGTCAAAAGTAGACTGCATCATATCTAGTATATTGAAATGAAAAGTAGACACAAGTTTTTACTTATTTTATGATAAGATGAAGATACTGCTTAAGAGGATATTGCAGTAAGAAATTCTATTTTGATCTTTCTTATTATCATCATGTCATGTTTGTAATTAATTTGACACCTTAAATTTTACTCTAGTATAGATAAATCTAGGAAGCACAAAATCTCCTCCAGGTATGTCATGACAATGTTTGACGAAGGAAGGACACCTGTAAGGGTAAAACATATATACAGACATTCCATACATGTCTATGCTATTTGATTAATATGCCATGCCAATGGGTAGCATACCAGGACATGCCTATGCTATTTGTCTCTTTGATTAATATGGTTGATGTAGTCAGTGGAGAAAGACTCAAATAATCACAATACTGCCTTCAGTTATGAAGAAGCACCATTTGACAAGCATATCCAACTCGCAGACATGAATTATAGCGTGGTACTTAGGAAACATCCCTGAGCATTTCTTTGACTACATTAGTTCACTATTTGTAACTGAAATCATTCATCTTGCGTTTAGCAAAAGTCAGAAAAACTTTAACGCTTCAAAGCAATGAAAAATAGATACTTCCAAAAGCCCAAACAAACAGTGGCTTAAGACCTTGAAGAACAACTGCATATCAAATAAAAGAAGCTCGCAAACACCAAACAAGGGCAATGAAAACAAACACAAGGAACACGTTTGACTCTGTTCTTAAATCCCATTTTCTATTTTCCCGGGAAAACGGTTTGTTAGGATCGGAACCAAACACCTCCTCCTCACAAAGTCTGAAAGCATACCTTTGGCTTCAAATCCAAAGAAGGAGAAGCAGCTGATTGATCCAAAGCAGCATCGCTACGTCCAAGGTCAAGAACAGCTTTGACCGAGTAGTTCCTGGAAACGAATTGAGGGAAGGACCGATGCTCGGAGGCTCCGAATTTCCTGCGGGTCCGCTTCGATTTACAGTAGAGCCCGACGAAATCGACGGCGAAGAGCCCGTTCCGAAGAGGCTGGGCTGGCGAGCGGCCATTATTGGAGCAGTGAACCAGCTGAGGAATCGGGGCCACTGACTTCAAAGCCATTATTGAAAACAAAGAAGAAGGTACAGATAAAGAGATGGAGGGAAGGAGGAGAGTGAAAGAGAGAGTGAGAGAGGAGTTTGTGGAGAAATGAGAAATGTGGTGTGGTGTGGATGAGAGTTGAAGATAAAAGTGTGAGAGAGAGAGAGAGAGAGAGAGAGGCTCGGAGAACCAAAACCAACCACCCGCGTCTCACCTCACCTCTGGCGTCTACTTCGTCTTCGTTCAATTTTCTTTCATTTATTTTGTTAACTGGGCCTCCCCCTCCGCAGCCTCTATCTCCTGCACCTCGGTGCACCGGTCTTACGCTGCGTCCTCGCCATTCGTCTCTTTGTCCCTTGGGTGCTCCCAAATCCCACTATGCGGGAGAAATCAGAAAAGGGCTCTCTTTTTTCGGTTTTTTTAGTGGTCGGTTCGTTTTGTTAGGAAAAACAATAATAATTAATCATCAAGTGAGAAAGAAAAATAGACAAACGAATTTGTACTTGCTTGGTCGTATGCGGCATCGAGGATGAGCTGTAGGTTTAATTACGTATGCTCGTGCGACAGACAGCTGATTGGGTCAAACCCAGACATGGCCCGCCAGACTTCCTTGTGTGTGAAGTACTATATGGGTTAAACAAAGAGTTTTTATAAAAAAATAGCCAAAATTTGCGTCCCAATTTTATAAGAGATTTTTATAGAAATGTCACTTAAATTTATACCTCAATTTCAATTTGTCATCTTAAAAGAAAAATTTAAGAGCAATGTCACCTTCATTTTTCAAAATCCATGATTTGTCATTTGACTTTAACATTACCTAATTTTCCCTCCATTTTTAAGGGTACTTTAGTCTTTCTATTTTCAAAGAAAAAAACGAGACCTCTCTCCCCAACACCACCTGCCCCCAAAACGCATCGCACAAGACCCCTCCCCTCCCCCCTCTTCTCTCTCTCTCTCTCTCTCTCTCTCTCTCTCTCTCAGCATGTATAAATTTTTTTATGATGTTCATTGAGCATGTCTAAAATTTTCAGATACCTAATTTAAAACTATTTAAGCTTCCTTTTCAAAATCCAACATCTTTCTTGTTTAAAAGATATACAATTTTTTTATAATGATTTTTCCATTTTTAAAATACCTTTGAAAATAGAAAGACTAAAATACCTTTAAACATGGATGAAAAATTGGATGATGTTAAAGTCAGATAATAAATCATGGATTTTGAAAAATTAAGATGACACTTTTCTTAAATTTTTCTTTAAGGTGACAAATTGAAATTGAGGTATAAGTTCAGGTAACATTTATACAAAAATTCTTTTTCATAAATATCAGTTTTTATAAAAACTTTCAAAAGTAACCAAAAACTCATCTAAAAAGACTCAAATGCCCTTAAGGCTAAAACTCAATTTCTAAAAAGAAAAACTATGTTCCAGACTTTGCGGCAAAAGGAGAGAAAACTATGATGGGTTCAACTGCCCTCAACTATGTGGTTAAGGAATTAACTTTTGGAGACATGGGGAAATAAATACTCATATTTTCTGGGGAAATATAGATAAACATTGGGTATTTTATAATCCTTGGAAACTGGGTGGATTGCAAAGTCAATCTAATAAGTTTTGCTGCAAAAACTTGTTGAGGGTTGGTTTGTAAAAATCTTTGTGTGAACTGAGGATGTCATGTTGTTGCGACAAAGCTTGGTGTGGGGGACCATAGATGTGTTGATGGATTGGCGATCCTCAAGTGAAGTTTTCATTATTGTCATAGTTGGACCAATTAATCCAGATTTCAAGCTTTAGCAACTCAAGGTACACAGAAAGAGAATTGGATTTTGGCTATTTTTTTTTATAAAAACTCTTTAAAAAATTTATAAATGCAAACGAGAGAGTAAATAGTTGACCTATCTAAAATATAAAAGTCACATTTCGAATAATACAATGATGATTATCATATAGTAGACAGATTACCAAAGGTTGGTTAAAGTCATAGATATAAGCTTTTTCTTTCTAGTTTTGGTTGATTTCTATTTGTATTTTCAAAATAATAGTTGATGTAGAGGTTGAATTTTGCATTAGTGTTTATGGTCTAAATTGACGAATTGTGTTTTTCTTGTTGTAGATCTAATGGCAGCCAAATGAGAGCTTGCCTCGAGAGTAATTTTCTCGTACACCTTAAAGGACAATAAAAATTGCTTTATGTCATACTTTGTTGATGTATATCCACATTGTATTCAACTTCGGTTGTCCATATTTTGCCATTGTCTACTGGTCTTTTACATTTTATGTCATAATAGCTTTGCATTGGGAGCATACAAATCTTATATTCTTATGCAACTATATGCTTATTCTTTCAAATTTTACTACTGTCTCAGCTTTTTACTACAGTTGTAGTGTTTAGGAACTTTTGTTTTCTAGTTTATTACCTATCTATACACTCACTGGTGCACTATTCAATCATGACTGAATTGTTTCAATTCAATTCAATCACTGGTGCAACCAACATTGCAATTCAGGGTTACCATGAAGAAAAGGGTTCAAAAGAATAATGATGGGGATCTTTGTAAAGCATTTTACTCTTATTACTTGGATTCTATCATCGATTATCATTTTAGTTCAAGATGTGAGTATTGTAATATAGCAATAGGAACCAAGAGCCATTTTTATTTATGACTATAATAAGTTGTATGACTTAAGAATGTGATTAATAGTATTTTGGAGATATTACATTTAAACCCTAATTTGACTTGTGATGACATAATGAAGTACATTATAACAAGATCCATATGACTATCAGTTTGCCAATAAAGAGAACAAAACCAGGTTCAAGACATAATATTTTGTGTTCTATTTTCTTCTAAATTGCTTATGTGAGTTGCTTAAGTTCCATCTTTCCTTCAAGATCTTTAAAGATTGAGTGGTGTTAGAAGTGGGTATATAACTAAAAAACTATAAGTTTTAATTAATGCATCATCAATCTGTACATCAACATCAACTAGAGATGGAGCTACATTGGGGTCACTAGGGTCGAATGACCCCAAGGAATCTATGGAAATAGGCTTGGACATCCACCGGAGCTGGTTATGTGACCCCATGGAATGCCTTCCAAGTGATCTACATTTGGCTTAAGAGAGGAAGAAGAAGAAGTGATTTTTCAAAACTCCTTAGGCAAAATGACGTTGTTTTGGTCCAGGTTTAAAAAAAACAAACAAACAATTAGTCCCTTTCCCCTTAAAACAAATCCCACCCGATACAATCCAAAACCCCCCAAATCAATTTCTCCTCAACCCTAAACCCCCCAAACCCTTAACCCCCATCTCCTCCATTTCCGCAGTCGCCCCTAGCTTGCCACCGCATCCACCAACTGATCCATCGTCACTTTATTATGTTATGTATGATGTTATGTATAATGTCCACAATACAAGTTAGTTCTAAAACCCTAAGCCTAAAATAATGTTATGTATGATGTATTTAATTGAATTGAAATTGAATTTATGGGTGATTATATTGTTTTGATTTATTGGATGATTTATTTATTGATTAATTGGTTATATTATGTTGGTTTATGAGTTTTTTTTGTGGTTAATTCTTAATTGGTATAGATTTGGTGCGTTCTTTAATTGATGTGAGTTATTATTTTGATTAATTTATGTGTTGAATTATGGAATGATTTTTAAGAGAAAGTCATCATCTTCATTAGTTAGTTCGGAGCATATGGGTAGTTCAAGACAAAGTGGGTTCAATAGATTTTGGCTAATTTTCAGGCAGACCCCGAACAAAGAAATCGTATGATTGATTATAATATTAATATTAGAGATGAGGTCCAAAGAGCATATCTACAAAAAGGACCCTTTCAACCTAGATGTCATTCTTTCCCACAAACTAATATCAGGAATTAATCGACGCTTCATTCCCCAATGGTTGGATGAATTTGATTGATTGGAGTATAGTGTATCTAAAGATGCTGCATTTTGTCTTTGTTGCTATCTCTTTAAATTCAATTTTGAACGAGTGGGTAGTGAAGCCTTCACTTAAGTAGTTTTTAAGAATTGGAAGAACAAGAGAGAAAGAATGAAGGTGCATGTTGGCCCGATTGGCTATGTTCATAATAACGCTAGAGAAGCTACTACAAATTTGATGAATCAAAATACACATATTGAAATAATTGTGAGCAAACACTCAGAACAAGCTCGTATGGCTTATCGAGCATGCTTAATTGTATCAATCAAGTGCACCAGTTTTTGTTACGACAAGGTTTTTCTTTTCGTGGCAATGAAGAAAATGTCACTTCAAGCCATTAGGGATATTACTTGAAGCTATTGCAATTCATTGCAGACAATGATGAAAAAGTTAAGGAAGTTATGTTGGAAAATGCTTCGGGAATCTCAATTTAGTAGTTCCTTGCATTCAAAAAGATATTGTCAATTCATGTGCCCTTGAAACACTTGATGTTATCATCAGTGGTTTAAAAGAAAGATTCTTTTTTATATTGGTGGATGAAGCACGGATGTTTCAGTAGAAGAGCAAATGGCTATGGTGTTACGTTATTTGGACGACAAAGGGCATGTAATTGAACGATTTGTGGGGGTCCAACATGTTACCAACACCATTTCAAGTTCACTAAAGGATGACATTGACACATTCTTTTCTTCCAATGGTTTGAGCCTTTCCAAGCTACCGGGACAAGGTTATGATGTAGTTAGCAATAGGAGAGGTGAGTTGAATGACCTTAAAACAAAGACTTTGAGAGAACAACCTTGTGCATATTATGTTCATTGCTTTGCTCATCAACTTCAATTAGCACTTGTTGCCATGAGAAAGAAAAATGTTGGCATTACCTTTTTTTTCACAACGGCTAATAGTGTGGCTAACCATGTTGGAGCATCCTATAAGCGGTGTGATGCACTTAGAGTGCAACTCCAAGAAGAGCTTGTGATAGCTTTTGAAAATGATTTGTTATGTTTTCCTATTTAGATCGGTGCACTAGATACTAAGTTATATCATGTTTTGATAAGAGTTTAAATTAAATTGTACCTTGAGGCCCAAAACCTTGTGAAATAAGGAAGGTTTTGAAGCCTATTAAGGGGTCCTATTTATTTCCTTTTATGCGTGAACCGATCTAGTGGGCTTGGAAGACTAGTCAAGTCGACCCTCGGTGATGAGTAGAAACAACTTGACCTAGCTCTATATAAGCTTAAGGCCCTGCTCTCATCAGACATGTTATCTAACCCTATTCTCATTAAAAAGAAAAAAAAAAAAAAAAAAAGAGCTGAAACTGATTCTGAGATAGAGCAGAAGTATTGAGCTGTTCTTATTCTTGTTCTTGTTAGGATATTGCTGCTCCAATGGATTGGATGAGTTCAGAGGTTGTGTACTCAAAGAAAATGGCTCCAGGTATGTCTTTATGTTTATACGTATTTTAGATTGTGTGAAAGATCTTGAACATGTAATAAAGTAATCTAACATGATTGTCTTATAACTGGGAGAGGTTTGGATCAAGAAACAAGTCTCAAACATGGTGGTGACACATGATGGAACTCACATTATGGTATCTTGATTAGCATCATTTCTATGTTTTCATCCGTGATTCATGTACTTCAAATAATTATTGATGATAATCCCAATGATAGTGTCAGTGAAACAAATAAGTTAATGAGAGAAATGCTTACTTTTGAGTTTGTGTTTCACCTATTCTTGATGAAAGCTATATTGAGACTCACAAATGATGTGTCACAAGTACTGCAAAAGAAAGATCAAGAAATTGTGAATGCAATGGCGTTAGTAAAATAATGCAAAGAAAAGCTACATTGAATGAGAAATAATGGGTTTGATGTATTGATTGATAAGGTATCTTCCTTTTGTAACAAACATTATATTAATGTTCCTAACATAGATGAGGCATTCGTACTTCTAGGGAGGTCAAGGCATAATGCTCCAATGAAGACAAATCGTTATTGATGAGTAAATTACGGAGTTAGGTGATCATTTTAATGAGGTAAATATTGAGTTGCTTATTTGTTTGGCATGTTTGAGTCCGAATGATTCATTTGTAGCTTTTTTCAAAAGCTACTTCGTCTTGCTCATTTTATCCTCAGGACTTTTCGGATGGGGATCTTTTGGCACCTGAAGATCAACTTGAGTTTTATATTCATCATGTGCGTTTGAGCAGTGATTTCTTTCAATTACAAGGGATTGGTGGTCTTACGAAAAAAAAATGGGGAGAGAAGGATGCATTGAGCATTCAATTATGTGTATTTGCTTATTACATTAGCGTTAGTTTTACAGTTGCAACTGCTTCAGTTGAGAAGGCATATTTCGTTATGAATATTATTAAGGGTCCACTTCAGAACAAAATGGGGGATCAATGGTTGAGTGATAGCTTGCTTGTTTACATTGAGAATGATGCTTTTGCTTGTATTGAAAATGAAGCTATAATGCTACGTTTGCAAAATATGAAACATCATCGTGGACAATTGTAGCTTGTAAAATTGTTTTTGACATGAATTATGAATGAAAGTACCCTCTTTTCATTTTCAATGTTTTTTTCATCTTTTTTTTTTTTTTTGAAACTTTTTACATTATGACCCTTTGAGGTAAGATTCCTAGATTTGTCACTAATATCAATGACCTCTGATAAGTTTTAATTGATGCATCATCAATCTCATACTATATGTATAATATATGTCTTTAATGATCTCTATCAACTATATATATTTTACAATCTATTTTTTTCTATGTACTCAGAGGTGCGACACAAGACAAACTACTATAAACTGCATGGGCTTAGGAATGTAATGGATGATATTTTGGAGATGCTACATTTTTTTTCATTCCACACATATATAACATGCAATATCTTTTCATCATTCAAGGGATTCCAGCCACATTCCGGAGATATCATGCGTTATTACCCATGGCCCTATGTCCTTATCAATGCCTTGTAGCACCTCATAGCATGCATACGTCGATTATGTACCTTCCAGTTAAATTCGGAATACATGATAGATGATATTAAGCTTACTCACTTCCCCCAATCATTTATAGAATGTTAAGTTTTCATAGCCTAATTTGCTCAATCGTTCAATCGACATGTCATTGATTAAAGCCATATTGTATGACGGCATATCAAAGTATAATGCAATATAACCTTTAATTTGATGAAATTTAAAACTTTCTAAGAGGACATCCAACACATTCTTGCTCCTTAATTCGGTAAACCTATTTTCATAAATGTGAAATTGATTAAGTTGACCACTAATGAAACGATCACTTAAGGCAGCAGATAAGATAACATCTTGAGCTAATAACTTGCCCTTTTTATAGCGAACACCTTCTACATACCTATCACGCAAGATCTTATCAGTAAATTTACTTCCACTACCAATTGCTACTAAGGGTGGGAATATTAACCGGAAAATCAGAAAAACGAACCACATCGGACGAAAAAAAAGGGAAAAAAACTAAGTTGACTAAAAAGTCAACAAAATTGGACCAAACTGGATTGGATTGGTTCAAACCAGTTCCGGTTATGATTTTTACACAAGACAACACCAGACCGGACTAGATTAGACCGGTCCAGTATTTAATATATATTTTATTATATTCTATATAATAAAAAATAAAAAAATATATTATATATAATATATAAAAATATATTATATATAATATATAAAAATATATTATTTTATTAGGCCAGTTCTATTTTGTTAGAATAGAACTGGCCGTATCTGATTACACAGACACAACCCCCATTTAGTTTTACGCGAATTAGGGTTTTCTACCCTCAGTCAGTCTCTTGTCTTCTCTCAGACCTCGCCGCCGCTCGTTGTTCCTTGTCATCGACAACGACATCGCGACGACGCAGCACACACCTCAAATAAGTCACGATCTTCTCCTCCTCTGATTTTGAATTTGAATTGAAATATCTCTCTCTAAGCTCGTGATTTCTTCTCTGTGTAAAGTCATCGACATTGTCGATTCCTCCCGTCTCAGTTGCGTTTTCTTCTTCATTTTTGCAGTGAGGTAATGTTTCTTCTTTATTTCTTCTTTATTTTTTGGATTTGATTTGGGGTTTTTGTTCTAAGTTGCTGAGAATTTAAGGGAAATCAAATACTTGGGCTTTTTTGGGTTGTTTGTTGGGGGTTGAAATGAGAATGATAGAGTTGCAGATTTGTTTTTTGGCTTTTTTGGGTGGTTTTTCCCCTTTATTTGTTGTACATTAATTCATCACAATAAATTTGGAATCCATGTTTTTAATTCGCAGTGGATAGTTGTCATTTTGACATTGTCATTTTTTTTTCCTTTTTTTTAATTAAAAAAAAGTTGGGAATATTTATTGGTTAAATCTTAATTAATTAGAATATGCTATCAGAGTAAACAAATTTCTCAAATTCATGTGAATCTCATATATTTCCAAGACATATTGACAGTTGTATTTTCACCACTTGTTATTTAAACTGTGGTTTTTGTTTTTTAGGTTGGTGCTTGTAGTAATACTATTACATAATATTACTTGCATGAAAATGAATTCCAGTTTCTCCTTAAATTGTACTGAGATTTGATTATGAATATTTTTTTATTCCTGTTTTGGCCAACATACATCAAACTTTAAATTCTGGTGTTTGGTTGTAGCTTTCTTGTTGAAACTTGGATCAATCTAAGATATGTTCTTTTCTACTATGGGTTTAATCTTGTTGTAATTTGGTTTTGTAGCAAAATTTAATCTAGTTGCATGGGTTTATCAGTTTATTGTTGCTGCTATGTTGATATTAGGGTATGCTGCTGATTTTTGTATTGATAAATAATTAGGTGTTGATTTTTAAATATTAAAAGAGGGATGGACCAATTTGAACAATTGCCTAGTAATAGTAATGAAGTATGCACTTCTTCAGCATCCGTTTCTGCTTCTGCATCATCACCATCACCTACTATACCAATAACCCAACCTCAAGCCTAAACGTCTCCTCAACATAGTGGTCTTCCACCATTATCTCCTTCCGAGACTAGAAAATCATCAAGAGAAAAATCGGAGGTGTGGGATCACTTTGGAAAATATGATGATGTGGTTGAGATCGTGAAGAAGAATGATAGCAAATCTTCGACATGTAAAAAGAGAGCTAGGTGCAAGTATTGCTCTGTTAGTTATGTCGCGAACCCCAATGTGAATGGGACGTCAAGTTTGAAGAAACATATTGAGTCTATATGTAAGAAATACCCCAGGAGGGTTGGCAATGATCAAAGGCAAAAGACCTTGTCTTTTGACCAAGCACTTGGTGGTCTTTCAATAACCGGGCATACTAAAGAAGATTGGTTAAGGTCTTGTGTAGAATTGGTAGTGATGGATGAGTTGCCTTTTAGCGTGGTTGAAGGTAAATGGTTTAGGAGATTTTGTGAATCATTGAACCCTCATTTGCAAGTGTCATCTTGTAGGATACTTATAAGGCATTTTATGATTATGTATGAAGAGATGAAACAAAAGTTGAAAGGAGAATTTGCATCACATAGAGTGTGTCTCACAACGAACACTTGGACAAGTGTTCAAAACGTAAATTACATGGTGATCACAACACACTTTATAGACGGTGAATGAAATTTTCACAAAAGAATTTTGAACTTTTGTGTCATTGCTAACCACAAGGGGAACTCAATTGGTAAATTTCTTGAAACTTGTTTGCTTCATTAGGATTTGAAGAGGATACTCACAATCACGGCAGATAATGCTTCTTCAAACACGAAGGCAATAGATTACTTGAAGTTAAAGATGGGTCATTAGGAGAATGGTAGTCTTGTGTTGGAAGGAAAGTACATGCACGTGAGGTGTTGTGCTCATATTGTCAATTTGATTGTTCGAGATAGCTTGAAAACACTACAGAAAAGCATATTTGCAATAAGGAATGCAGTTGGGTACGTAAGATTCTCTCCACAAAGGTTAGAGGAATTTGAAACATGTGTTTTGAAAGAGTGAATTGAATGCAAAGGGCTTATGGTGTTGGATGTCCCAACTAGGTAGAATTCAACATATTTGATGTTGGATGCCGCTTTGAGGTTTGGAAAAGCCTTTGTAAGAATAGGAGAAAATGATGATGTCCCATTTTCGTCTTGGTTTGGTGAAGATGAACCGATTGGGGAGGATGAGGGGATGGTTGCATCTCATAGGCCTAAAAAGATGGTAGGGCCACCAACTAAGGAAGATTGGAGCAGTGCTCTTACTTTGTCAAATTTTTAAAGGTATTTTATGATATGACATTGAAGATGAGTGTTTCTTTGCATCCGGCATCTCACACCACCTTTCATAATTTGATTGCAATTGAGGGTGAAATTGGTGATTTATTCTTTGGAGAGCAATTACCAAGTCAAACTCACACCTTCACGGTTTTGAAAGATATAACATGTAGCATGAAGGTGAAATTTGAGAAGTATTGGGGTTAACTCTTGGTCCTCGGTACAAGTTGGAGAATTTGGAGTTTGTATTAAAGAGGAGGTTTGAAAACCCGCAAGATGCTATTAAGAAGAAGAATGAAGTGAAAGAGCTTTTAATGAAGCTTTATGATGAGTACTATCCCACCACCTCATATTCAATGCACTAGTGCTAATGGTGATACTAGTTCTACTATTAGTATTACTATGACAAGTTCTAGCAAAAAAGGAGGAGGAAATCACCTTTGGGAAATGGAAGAAAGTTGGATAAAAGAATCTCAAGCAAGTAACACCATGATATTGGAGGATGAAGTTGATAGGTACTTAACCGACCCAATTGAAAAAATGGTTCCCAACTTCAATATTTTGAAGTGGTGGAAATTAAATGGGGTTAAATATCTGAGTGTGTTACTTATTGCAAAGGATGTGCTTGCTATTCCCGTACCAATAGTGGCTTCAAAATCATGCTTTAGCACGGGTGGTCGGGATATTAATTCATTCCGTGCTTCTTTAACTCCTAATAGGATGGAGGGCTTAATTTGTTCTCAAAATTGGTTAAGGGTTAAGGTCCAATGACATCTCCGTTATACAGTATGAGCCAACCATTCAAGAAATAGAGTTTTATGAATCCATTGAGTTAGGTATTTGTTTTTAGTTTTATGTGATTTAATGATGTATACTATTACTATATATATAGTTTGCATGTTTGCCTAATGTTCTAATGTGTTTATGTTTTAATATTTGTAGATCTTACAATTTTATCGGCACCTACCAACTCAAGTCCTTCTACGTTCCAATGATCATTTAATATGTGAAGCCTTCATTGGTGTTATGTTTTAATTTTTGGCTTATGTTTCGAGCTTCTAATTTGGTTTGTAATTTAATTATCAATTTTTACATTGGGTTGTATAATTCTTAAGATTGTATGTTTGGATTGGATAACCATATTTTATATTTGGAAGTTTTGTATGTTTGGATTGGATGGCCATGTTTTGTATTTGGAAGTTAAAATGCATATGCTTGGCATGTAGAAATTATTAAAGTTTAGGCCAAATTTTTATAGGAAGGTGAAACAGGCCCTTATATGCTACTTAAGCCCAACACAAACAAACAGAATTTTTTTAAAAAAAATAGTAAACCGGCCCAAACCAACCCAAACCCAAAAATTAGACCGGACCAGCTAGTTTGGCTTGGTCCGGTTTCTGTCCTGTTTTTTTCTAAAAACCAAACCGAATAGGACCGAAAGAACAGTACCGGTTTCGATTCCAGTTTGAACTCCGAATCGGATTGTGCCCAACCCTAATTGCTACACAACTCTTCAAGACACGTTTTATTCCTTCACTATGGTGCACTTGAAAAACATTTGAAGAGTTGCATCCCAATTGACAATCAAAGAAGCTACATTTTTAATTGTATTTTCTGTCATAAATGTATATAATTCTTCTGCGATTAATCGAGGAGTTTGGTTTTGTCTCTCTATTCTCGGTCAATTTTTAATAAAAACATACAATCCTTGGAGATGCTACATTTAAACCATAATTTGACTCGCGAAGACATTACATGGGAAAACTTTGATAAGGCAATTCGGTCCACCAAATCGATCCCAGACTTTTTGTCCCAAGCTTTAAACATTCTCTTATGTAGTGTCTTAAGTCGTAAGAACCTTCTGCTGAACTCAAGAAAATTTCTCACTATTTAAAGCCTAAGTTCTATCTTTCCTTCAAGAGCTCTATGGATTGGGTGGTACACAATCAAATAAAGTAATAATTATTAAAATTAATTATAAAAAATTTAAAACACACCGTAACGCCACTCAAATTGTAAGAATAATAACTTATATAATAATGTTTCTTCACAATCAATGACATTGTAAAAGTGAGTCACTTTTTTCGATTTAGGTATCCCTCCGTAATGGATACTATGAATCAAATCCTTGAACATTTCTAGATCAGGTGAATATTTGTATTCCATGAGACACATTAAGTACGCCCCTACCATTAATCATTTGGATGGAGTCCAATAAGATATTGTCATGATTATAACCGTCACAATTATTGACATGAAGAATGACTATGGTTATGTCCCTAAAAAAAACATAAAAACAAAATAAAGAGATGAAAAACTACAAGTTTTCATTAAGCAAAATATTGTGGTTCTGCTTACCTATATATGACATGTAATCTCGGAACCACATATCTTATGGTGGGATCAGTCAACGGTTTGGTAGTGGACACCCAATGCCTTAGGGAGTAATCAAATGCCTTAGTGAATACCATAATATGTGTGCAAGGAAACTCATGACATAGCTCCACAGTAGACATTAGGGGGCAAGTTGTCCTCGTCTTCGTGTCTAAGGGTCAGTTTGGCATTGTTGTGCTGTGAAAATAATCACTGTCAGATTTGCCGTGAGAGAAATTTGTTGTGAGAGAAAGCAGTTTGGCATTTGGTAAAATGTTTGTTAAAAGTGTTGTTGGTACTGATTCTTGCATAATCAGAAAATGATTGCTGCATAATCATTAAACCCAGCGCCTCTTCGAAACTGATTCTTGTATAATAAAATAATCAAAGCACCTCATTAGCTGCTTTCCCTTATAGCTTTCTCTCATAGCAATTTTTAATAATAAGTTATTTTCTCATAGTTTACCAAACGGTCTAGGCTTTCCAAAATTATTTAAAAATCACTTATCACCCTAAATAAGCAAGCCAAACCGGCACTAACTATAAGAAAACCTACCCTTTCTAGGTTATTGGAAAGGAGGGAAAGACTTGAGATGTTGTCTGACAGTTTTTCCCCTTGCTCAACGTTCTTCTTTCTCTTGACTATTGTACAAAGAATAAATCTATCCCTCTATTCTTGTAGGTGAATAAAGACAAAACAGTGATCCTTATCCATCCATTGCCAGCAAGATATGAGGTCTGACTATAATTGAAAATATGATATGTATGTTTGGTGTGTTGAGAATTTGAGGTATTTACATGCTTTTGCTGAGTATGTTGAGTGTCACTAGTGCCATAAGTGTGATGTGGAGATTTAAAGGTGTTGTTATCAGTACATAAAACAATTTATGAGAAACTATTCTTTTATACAAAAATATATAGGTCTTGTCCATGGTTGTTGCTCAAACCAAAAGCTTCTTTTAAACTTTTGAATTCTTTCACACTTTTACAAAAATGAAAACCATGCTTTCTCTTACATTTTGAAAAGCTTTACTCTTTAGTGCAATTCCATTCATGATATCATGAGTGATTACTACAAAAAAAAAAAAATTGATTGTACACTACTTGATGGATGCTTCGAGATTCTAATATTGAATTTGTTTTTAATACAAGCAATGGTCTAAACTACAAGGGGGAGAGAGGTTTTACACACACTACTAAGGTGTCATGGGAGTTCCGACTTGAGACCATTGGTCTGCAAGTCAAGGCTCTTTTCTACTAGGCTAGACCCCGTTGGCTCTAATATTGATCTATTAACACCATGGTTTAGAATATGTTTTTGTATATATTGACATGATTTATTGCATAAATATAGGACATTGACCATTCATTTTTTAATTGTTGTTAATTCTCTTGGTTGATGGAAAAGTCAAAATGAAAAATGCTGAAGACATATATGCAAATGAAACATGAAATAAAGAGTTATAGATATGTATATATATTTGATAGAATTGCAAATATGATGTATTTAAAATTCGGCAAAAAAATTTCTACACTTCCTCTATGCATATCTTTTGGTTGCAACTCAGTGGCGTTACGTGAATGGGTCAAACATTTAGGTGATCTCAATTGGTTTTTTGATTCAAATGCGAATGAGTTATGTGATTGTTATGATATTATGAATATGTTTTGAATCAAATGTTAGATTCTATAGTGTCTAAGATCTTTCACACAAAACTAAAATACATAGAACTCATACCTCACGCCATCTTTCTAGAGCACATGACCACAAAACTCATTGAACAACAGTAGCAACGCGAGCAAGGCACGAACGGCTTAAGGCTTCTCCTCTCTTAGAAACTGTTTTATTATGAGATTAGGGTTAGAGAACGTATTTGATGAGAGCAAGTTCTTAAGCTTATATAGGGCTAGGTTAAGTCGTCTCTACTCATCACCGAGGCTTGGATTGACTACCACTCTAGGGCCATCAAGCAATGGTTCACACAAAAGGAAGTAATTAGGATCCCTTTAATCGGCTTCAAAACTTTCATTAATTCACAGAGGTTCTTAACCGCAAGATACAACCTAATTTAAACTCTTATCAAACCTCAATAACTCAATGACTCATTAAACTGGTCAACAAGTCAACTTTCTTTAGTGTGTGAGCGTGCCACTGCTAGCAATAAAAAATCATAGCAGACTTCCTAAAAACAAATAACTTGCGCCCCAAGTTACTAACTTCTAAACAAGCGATTGTGAATTTGGGTGAGGAATATCTCCCAAGTAAGTTCTTTTCTTGCCTCAGGCTGGTAAGGATTTCATAATTTTTCATAGTACAAGACTGGTAGTTATGGCCAGAATAAATGATAAGAAAGTGAACTGTTTTCTGACAGAATTCTTTTTTACAAAACTCAAAAGGGAAAAATTGACTCTAGAAAAACAAAAAAAAGACTGGACTTCCATTTCTGTCTGGGTAGATGCTTCTAATCCGGGCTAGATTGGATATGCCTGTGCTGGACTGGACTATCAACAACTTCAACTGGTCCATTTCAGCTGCAAATCAATGCCAACGTTTGAATTTGGCAGAGCTTTAATTTATTTCAAACCCTGGAAGGCTATTTGATTGGGCAGAATTGGGACTTCTTCAGTCTGGAAGGGGTAGAAGTGGCTGGACTTGACTACTGGGCTGGAACTGCACTGTGATATCTGTCCTGCTTGATCAGGGCTCTTCATAAATTTGTTGAGGTTTTCATATTTGTAAAAACCTAAACTCTGCTTGTTTTGGCTTATGCTGAACCAAATTTGTAACGAGAGAAATCTCGTTTTGAATGATTTTATTTCTCTAAATCTGAGCTGAAGTTGAGTGTCTTGATTGGTAGCTGTTCGAAGGGTTTTGAGATCAAGTGATCATTTTGAGTTTTTGTCTTTGATTGGTTTTTGTGGTTGTCTGATTGATTGTCCTTTGCTCTGTTCACCCTCTCCTATATTTATAAGAAATGTTTTTGGAGTGGGGGTTCTAATTCTTTTAATAATGGGCGGCAAAAATTCTCAAAAGATCTTTCGTTTTTAAATGTAAAGAAAAGGGGGTTTTATCAATTCTGGCAAATAAGCACTCAATAGTCAGTTCCTAAGGCAATCACTTCCCTATATTTTGATGGGGAACCTAACCCTTCTCCCAGTTTAACTGCTCTTGTAGGAGTTTCAAATTGTGATGGTAAGTTTTCCAGTTTTGAACAACTCCTTGTTTCCCGCTTATCTCCTTTTTTAGAAAACGTAGTCTGCGTATCCCTTGAAAATGGTGCCTTCTTTGGAGCAGAAAAATATCTCTGAATATACGAAAGGGATTTTGATCTCTTGGCGGCAGAGTTTTTTCAAAGATGCTCTTCTTTTATGCCCGCCCCTATTAATTCCTTATCAATCCGAGTTGAAATTGCTGACTTTTCCAAGTTAGGGGGTCACGTGGGTCTGTCTCTTTTTTGGACTTTTCCAAGTTTGATCTCATTATTCATTGATTTGGTTGAACACTTAAAAGTCATTCATTCTTATGCAATTTGATTTCATAACATTTAAGAAGTGATATTAAGGCCCTCTTTGGATCGTTTGTGCCTTTCAAGCTAACCTTATGCATGCTTAAGCATGATTTTCCATTGTAACCACTTTGAGCCTACATGTAAACCTTTTCTTTCATTTACCAATTTTATTTCCTTGCCTTAGCCCGAAAAACAAATATTTACCTTTCTAAGGAACTCATGAGCTTTAATTGAGGATGTGTTTTTCACACTAAGTTTGGGAAGGGGAGTTACATTTCAAAAAATAAAATAAAATAAAATAAAATTCACACAATTGGTGAAAGAAAAGAGAAAAGTTGTGATTATGTGGTGATTGAATGAAATTTCGTTTTTGGGTTTCTTTATTGGCCTCAAAATAAATTGGTGTTTGTTCAATTAAAGGAAAGGAGTATGAATCAATGTAAATGAAAGTATAAGGAGTTTTGATCATGTAGAAAAAAAAAATCTAATCATGATGATTCGAAGCCTTGTAAACAATTATTTTATGTTCTTACATTGTGAGTTCCTTGGACTTTGTATTATCCATACCTTTCATTTCTTTCTCACCTTATACCTTTGGCCCCATTACAACCTATCTTAAAGACCTAAATTGATCTTAAATGTCATGTGGTTGAATTGCATGCATTTTCTTACTTTTAAGTGTTTGGCATCCTTCTTGAGATCATATTAATGCAAGTTCTTCATCTTCCTATTTTGAGTTAAGTCCTTTATGGTTTAAGTCTAATCTCATGTTTATAACTGAGTGATGCATTGTAGCCCTGTTCTGAGTGATTCATTTGTGAGAGGACAACTTTTGTGAGATTTGAAGTTGAACTTGTGCTTTGTATGATTTTTGAAATTGTGTGAAAACTAAGATTGGGGAATTTGTTGCATTTGGCTATCACACTACTACACTTTGAGCATGTTGTGTTTTGAACTTTGCCACCCTGTAAATATTGACCAAAACTGAGCTTCTATTGTTAAAACTTTTGAGTCATGTGCATGAGTCATTTCTTTTCAGAAAATGTTCGGGAAGATTGTTTTGAGTCTTATTTTTGTTTTGTTTTTATTTCTATTTTTGGTTTTGTTTTTGTTTTTATTTTTGTTGTTTTGCTTAAAGGACTAACACAATGTTTTAAGTTTTCTAATTACTTTGTTTTACAGAGTCAGTAGAATGTTTGTGGGTATCGTGTCTGTTAAACCCTCAGGAGACACAACTCCTCTTACTAGGGATGCCTAGAGGTTTAAAGGCTTGTTGCATACGCTCAATGCAATCGAGTTACCTACGAAAGTGGTCTAATTAACTTCTTGTTTTATTTTTATCTTTGTTTTCCGTTGTTTTGCTCGAGGACTAGCAAAATCTAGATTTGGGGGTATTTGATCGGTGCATATTTATATATCATTTTGTACCCTTCTAACTTATGATTTGATTATGTTTTTGAGTTAAACTTGTGCTTTTAATAAATTTTGTGTTTTGTTTCAGTGTAATAAGCTTGAGACTCATTAAATGCATTTTGGAGACAAGTTAGCTCAAAACGGTGTCTGCAGATCAGTCAACTTCATGAATTGGATTGTACTTGCTCAGGATGAACTAGATGATGAGCCCTATATCATTGGAAAGATGCGGAAGTCTAGTTTCTAGAGCATTTTACGGTTCATGATTCCGAGTCTCCTAGAGGAAGTTATGCAAGTTTTGGCAGCTTAAGGTCAAATTCGGCAACATCTGCGTTACTGGGCCAAAAATGACATTTGAAGGTCTTTTCAATTTTTTCTTGAGTTGGGTTGCATATGCTTGGAACGATAATTCAAAGGGTTTGAAGATTCAGATTTTTCCATATTTTTTAGGAGGAAAGATCAAGCCCAAAACAAGCCCACAAGCTGACTGCAATGCATTGTCAATTCCAGTCTATTTTCAGCAGTCAACTTGCAAGGCCCAAAACGTACACTTGTTCTACTCAGATGGGAATGCATTCTTCATAAAGGTTGTTCCAATGGGTGTCTATTATGACATATCCAAATTTGAGCCTCATTGGATACATATTGAAACCTCAGGCCTTCCTACACAAAGCCTAGTTCAGAAGAATCGTTTTTTCCAGCAACCAAAAGAAAACCCACATGGGTTGGCAGCAAAAGGCAGCCACAATTGAACACCTTTGAAGTCCCATGTGAAGAAAGCTTGAGGTGCAGCAAAAGAAGTATAGGATGGAATTGATTCCAACCACACTAACATAGACAAGATGAAGTGTGAGTTATGGATTGTATTAAAAGAGGAATGGTGGTGTTGGAATTCATCATGGTGTTCCTCCCTCTTAGCCCTATAAATAGAGAAGTCTTCAAGCTTCATAAAACATCCCGGAGGGGGGAGCTCTCAAACACTTCTCTAGAGCTCCCCTCCCTTCTCTCCCTCAAATTCTCTTAGTTTCTCTTTCTAGTTTTCAATTGTTGTAATGAAATCTTTGTGCTAAAATTCTCCTTAAGTTTTTCTTAGTTCCACTTTACTTTTCATTGTTATGTAAATTCTTTTCTTTAGTTTCAAGTTTGATTAGTTTCCAAGTTTCAATTATGGTTTTTGTTCTTATTCATTGTGCTTATAAGTTAATATGCTAGTTTGAATGATTGATCACCATTTAGGCTTGCATGTTAGCTATCTTGGTTTGAATTAAGAGTAGACACCATGCTTTAATTCGAATTGAACTATGAATAGAAAGAGTATGTATGGACATTCGACAACGGGGATTAGATACATACTTGGTTGTTTAAAATGTTCTTCTATTCGTAATGGATTCCTAATGCTTAGTTTAGGTTAGACAACAGATGATCAAATTTGGGAATTAGGAATACAAGGTTATGACCAGACACCATGGCTTAATCATACTTTAGCTAGAATCAATCCGTTAATCTAATTGAACTTGGGAACTTATCTGCTTGAGTTATTTTATTTTCTTTCTTTCTTGTTTTATTTATTTTTTTTCTTGTTTTTCTATTTTGTGTTGGAAAACTGAATTGGATTACTCAATCACCAATCCCTGTGGAATCAACCTCGCACTTACATATGCTATACTATCGAACGGCTCGTGCACTTACGAGTATCACAAGTTGAGGATGTAGCTGAATCCATTTTGGTGCAGCTAAATCGACGCAACAGTTAGGTTATTTATTGTAGGGTGATTTTATTGGCACCCTATTATTTGCTCTTTGCACCCCATACTAATTTTAAATATGAATAACCTATTTTACCATTATACATAATTACTGTTAAGGACAAAAATCATTTCAAATATTTGCTCACTACACCCCACATATGTTCATGCAACCCTAATTAGACTTTTTTGCTCAAACCATCATGTTCCGACAACTCTAACGAGGTTTATACACTTATATTGATGACAAAATATCTTGTATTTATTTATGAAGGGTGAGACTAAAGTTAGAGAGGGTTCAAATGAGGTATTAGTTTATTTTTTGGTGTTTTTCAAGTTTAAGATTTCATGATGGTTGCTGGTTGTGTTCAGCACACAAATACTGAACATGATAGGTAAATTCGGTGGGATGCCACTGAAACATTACACCTATTTCGGTTGTGTTTGACCGACTGTTAACTTAAGATGCAGTGGAGATCCCCTGTAACATGGAATAGGGTATTACCGAATTTTTATCTACAATTCAATGGCAACGAATCGATATATATTTATTTTTTCAGTAACTCATTGTCGTTCACAAATTTAATGCAATCTATTTTAACCTTACTCCCATTGAAGGAACAAAAACAAGGTGACTCCCCTAAAATAGATGACACATCATCCAATGTGATGGTCATCTCACCAAAAGGCATGTGAAAGGTGTTTGTTTCGGGATGTCACCTCTCAACGAAAATAGATACAACAATCTTATCTACATTCCGATAAGAACACCTAATAAGTGGCTCTAATCCAAACATTTGAATGTACCCTTCGAATATATCATTATTTGGATTAGCCCACCAATTCCACTCACGAAGGGTAGATGTCTTCGACATACACCTAAGGGGCTCACGTTCCTAGTCAAATACCAAAAAATAATAATAATTAGGTTAATTACCATGAACTAGACTTATATTATGCCTTATATTGTTACAGTAAAACGACTTACCTGGTTATTTTAAATTGCAGCTACTATGTGAGTTTTAAAACTCGTAAATAAAGATGGATCAATGAGACCTACTCGAGATGACTCAGTAGGCTTGGCATCTACCTCAACATTACTATCATGAGTACCAGCTACATCTTCAACCTATGCGTCAACATTACTATCAATGGTTATATGTTCAACCTCTGTAGTATCCTCAAAGTGGTCTGGAGAACCATACTGGGGTTGGTCCTCTTGAGAGGCTAATCTCTCCGCTCTATGTCTCCTCGTTGGGGTTGTGGGACGCTGTCCATCAAGTCGAGATGATGAAGCCTCAGTAGTACCTCTACAAGTCCTATTCATATCTTAAAAACAATATTAAGTACAAACTCAGTAACGAATTTGGTAGATGATCACTGAAACAAGAAACAAATTCACTAGACTACCACTAAAAAACGGAAACACATTCAGTGGACTACCACTGAAAAACTGAAACAGATTCGGTGGATTATCACTGAAACAAGGTAACGATTTCGGTGAGATTTACACAGGTTAGTTAAGGAATGGGGTTCATGAGGGCAATTTAGGAAGAAAAATGGGGTGTAGTGAGTAATTTTTAAATTTTACTAAAATTCAATGGGGTGCAAAGAGCAAATTTTGTGGTGCCAATAAATCACCCTTGTATTATGAATATGATTTTGAATTAGATGTTAATTGGTTTCGTAAAATGCCCTCCCATCGTTGATTTTATTTCCTCAATATAGAATAGGAAACAACGAAAGCTTTCTCTCATTCTTGATGTGTCTGCTTTTGATAGTATTCTCATAAGATAATGTAACTTAAAATGGATTAAGAAACTTGGTTCTCATTTTTTTCATATTCATATGAACGTGACAAAGTGGGGATGCATAAATTTTGTTTAGATTTTCAAAAACCTTACTTAAAAGTATGGTCTTCACAAGTGAAAACCAAGAACTAGATTGATCTCATACCCATTCATTCTCTCCTCAATTCTTCACTTCCCCTAAGTAAACATATCACACTCTTTGCAAGGGGCTTGTAGCTCAAGTGGTTAAGAGCAATTTTCTGCATCTGAGGTCCTGTGTTTGTATCCCACTTCCCGCAATATCATGTCACACTCCTCCTCTTTAGGATCCTTCAATCATAATAAATATATCTTAATTAACGTTTTGCCCACTAATTTGCGCCAAATTGCGTGATACTTGGCCACTGATTTTAAGCTTTGCCCCAATAGCAGAATCTTATTCACCAATACATATATGTTTTGGTTGGTGGTGGTGACATGAAAAGTTCAATAAAGAAAGAAAATGCTTGTGAGAAATTGTTTGAAGTCACAATTGGGGGGAGCTAGAAGAACTCAACTGGTGTGATAAACTGGTGTAGTGTTCAGAAATAACAAACATCAGAATCCCATTTCATTTTTCCTGTATACAATTGGATACAATACAGAGGCTACAAGTCCCAGAAACCTCTCTGTCTCTCAAGCTCAAAGAAAGAGACAAATGGAATAGATTGATCAGAAAATTTTAGATTCTGATACAATTTACAATGCACTACTGCTGCTCCTTCTCACAGCATCTTTCTATAATTTAAAGGAAATATTTAATACATCTACCTATGGCCTCGTATGTATAATTAATATATGGTAAAAAAAAATAAAAAATTGCAAAGGACAGAAGCTTTCTCCAAAGGATGAAAGTTTGTGCACACAATATAATTTACATGGCTGAAGAAACAAGAAATTGGTTTCAAGTAGTCTCTTCAGCAAATACTTTATATATGAAATCACGAAAGCGCCTTGAATATTGTCTTGGATCAACGGCTGAGATCGAAGTTGGGTCATATTGGATGGATTTGTATGCATGCTCCAGCTTCTTGCTAATGTCATAGTCTTGAAGTATGTCTATGATCCCAAAGAACATTATCACTTCATAAAACTCCCCTGTTGGGTCTCCCACAAGCTGAAACTCACAATCACTTTTTCTCTCAGTCTTTTCAACTCTTGCTGGCATATTCAGCCCCAGTTTAATACTAGCCCACCTGCAATAGCAATATTTTTTCAAAACAAAATTTCCAGCCTCTAGCTTTGTTTTAATCACATAAAAGATAAAACCAGATTACTTGGAATAACATGTTGAAATTACTTAAATTAAGCAGCAAGTAATGATTTAATTAGAGAGAGATTTCACCTGGATGGGTCTAACAGAAGCTGATCCATGTCTGCTCTTGAAAGGCGGGGGGTTCCATCGCTCTTATTTTCATCTGTGAGAAAGAAAACATAGCAGCATCTTGTATGGTGAGCACATTGTTAATCCAAAGTGGAGAAGAAAAACAAAAGAGAGCACATAAAAATCAATAACCAGTGGGAGTGAGGGCTCCAGAAGGAATCAGATCTCCGGCAGCTGAGGTATTTCTGAAATGAAGTCCAACCAGCAGACTATAATCCATTATTCTCTCCTGTTCAAGAAACTCACAATCTCTATCAATTTGCCTGCAAAACAAGGCCAACAACAGGAAAAAAAAAAAAACAGAAAAGGAATTAATGTTTCATTGAGTTGACAAGAAGAAAACAAAAGAATGGAATGCAAAAGAAAAGAAGAGCAATTCACCTGCAAAAGTCTTGAAACCATGACTTCTGAAGCCGGAATATAAAGTTAAGATCAAGGTCTTTAAGGATAGTCATTTCATCAATCTCTGTCAAAGGCTTATCTGTTGTTCGACCAAGAGAAGACCCCTTCAAGTCAAAACGCCTATGAATCGTGTATTCAGAACAGAAAAGGTTCCCCATAATGATGAACCGCACCTGGATCATAAGATAATCATACAATTGAATGCTTGTAGGATATATTAACATTAATGGCCATCTTTCTCCGAATGACAGACACATAAATTCAAACTAGTTACAGGTGGACAAATACCTTCTTTTGAATAGGTTGGCCAGTTAGTTTTACACAGTGCAGACCATAAAATTTAGTCACTAGAGTGTTCTCGTATGCCCGAACATGGTTATAATAGGCCGAAAGCATCCTCATAAGCACCTAGTTCATCACGAAACACAAATTAGCCAAGTACTTAGTTAGAACCAATGTTGATTTGTAACAGAAAATATATGAGGGGAGTAGAAATAGAGCTCACTTTTACTTCTGCCTTCTTCATAGTTTTGATCATATAGCGGTCGTCATTGGTCAAGTAAAAGAAGCTACCACTTTTACCAGGAGAAGAGAGTTCCCGAAGAGCATCATTCCCACAGATTGATAACATGTAGTCAGCTGCATCGACCTTGAACAACTTCCTAAGAGTCCTGAAGAGAACAAATTTTACATGGTAATCAGTAAGCTGTTAGAAAATGAACTAACAATGTACATCAAGCGACGATTGAGTACCAATTAAACATATCCTGTTCTTTGTCGGAATGTTAAAGAAACAAGCAACAACAAGCTATGTGCATGCTCTTTATACAAGGGCAGACCTGAAGACTAAAGGGCAGTAATCCTTCCATTTAAATTCACAGGACTGGTGTGGTGGAGTATATTTGGAGCCTTCCGGAGGAAATCTTGTCCAATATTTTTCCCTAGGGTCGAAAGCCGAAGGCTTCAGGTCAAGGGATCCAGATGGACCTGGTCTTCCAACAGAATGCCTGTGCATGGAATTATTCCACATACATCAAATGACTGGCATAACACTACAGCAATCAAATCCATAACAGCATCAGACAACTTACACTGCTGTAATGATCCTTGATTCATAAATAATAATAAAAAAGAAGGAAACAATACTACATATTTTTGTTGTGTGAAGATGGATATAATTAGTGTATCATAGAAAAAAGTTTAACCAAGATAATACGAAAAAAAAAGAAATAGGTGAAATGAAAAGTAAAAGGAAAAAGGAATAAAATCCCAGTTAATAGTTGATCAAAACCTGATTCCTAGCTGCAAATTGAGCATGAGTTCATAATTTTTGTGCCCCTTGCTGATTGTTTCCCCTTGTCTCCTAGCCGTCTTAGATACCTTCATTGCCAGTCCCCTTTGATTCCCATCTTCCACATGTAAACCCATCAAATCTTCAACCAATTCTCCCCCCACAGTAGAAGGCCTATGATCACCAGCATTACAAGATGGATCATGATCACCACCATCCCACATTTGCAGCCTATCAAATGGTCTATCCAACCCTACACTTACCCTTCCGTCCACTGACATTCTTCTTGGCTTAACACTTTCACCCTTTGCTGATCTCCACACCGCAAGCTTCTTCTGCGATGGCAAAATCGAAACCTTCTCCCCGGGACATATTTTACAATCCTTCAAATCAACATTGTACACATCTTGAGGGTTCCATTCAAGATTGGCATCTGGAGATGACTGGGATGGATAATAAGTCCCATTTTGCTCACTTGGATCCTTACTCCAATTCCCTACATAAAGACTCCCATCAGGCCATCTGAAAGTCCCATTCCCTTTAGGCACCGAATCTTCCCAATTTCCATCATACCTATTCCCATTACTCCAAATAAATGACCCCTTTCCACAAATCACTCCATTCTTCCATTCCCCAGTATAATTATTCCCATCCTTCCATTGATACCTCCCATGACCTTCTTGCAACCCGCGTCTCCATTCACCTTCATACCAATCTCCATTTGAATAATGCTTAGTACCATGTCCATGTTTCAAATTCATAACCCATTGTCCCTTGTAAGTGTCACCATTTGTCCCTGTATATGTACCATTTCCATCCATGTACCCACTTTTAAATTCGCCCTCATATGTAGCCCCGGAAGGCCAACTGAACCTGCCCTTCCCCATGGTTTTGCCTTTAAACCACTCTCCAACGTACATACACCCGTCGGTCCACAAGTACTTGCCTTGGCCATGAGGGAAATTTTCACACCAAAAACCGGTGTAGTAGTCTCCATTGGCAAGAATCCTATCTGCATTATATATCATTTCTTCAGGGCCACAATCACTTTCGTCACTGCTATGATCATGATCATCCTCGTCTGCATGGTCCACTGAAATTCCAAAAATGCTATTAGCACGCTTCCTTGCAGCCTGCGTTTTGCGCACCGTAGCCTCCCATGCCTTATACACACTACTACTGCCTTCTTTGCTCATCGCTGCACCAACTCTTTATATTTTCACGTTTCCATATGCATATATACAATCTTTCTACAATGAAATTTTGCAAAATAAACAACAACAACCAAAATCAAATCATTCTTGTACAAGAGAAAACATGAATCAATGCGCAGATCATGAAGAAAACGAATCAAATCGACAATGCAGCAAGAACTAATGATGAAATCAAGGAAATTTTGAATCTTTCATTCAAAGAATTTTTTATTTATTATTTTTTTTGTGTGATGATATTCTTTGTTTTTGTGAAGAAAGCGAAAAGAGCGATTGAAACAAAAGAGGTGCCTTTTCTTTCTGAACCAGATCAAGAAGTGTCCATCTGAGTTTCAAAATCTTGACAAGTGGTGAGCTTATTTCCCCTAAAACCAACACTAAAAACCGGCGGGGTTATCGCAAGGGAAGTAAGTAATTTAGGCAACATGGCTGCTAAAATGCATCTAAATGGTTATGTAGTTATGTCTGTTTGTCAACAAAAAAAATGCTTATGTTGTTATATATTTCTTTTTTCCTATCAGATTATGTTGTTTCCACAAAACCAAAATATCAGATTATGTTGTTGCGTCTAATTTTGTCGAAAATACATTAAAATTACACGCCTTTGGTTTTTTTATTTTCCTTTTTATATATGAAAAGAACAAAACAGAAAAAAGTTGATTTTGTTGTGCTTGTTGGTTGGTGGTTGCCTGCAACTTCTTTTCCTAAGTTTGTTGTTGCTCTGTGGTTGAGAGAGAGTCTCGTTCATTTCCTACAAGCTCTAAGAGCCATAACAAAATTGGAGACACTGGCAGGGTCAATGTGATGGTTTCCATTCTGGCATTCTCTCGGAGTTTTCCTTTGACAAATATCTGGGAAATTAAAGGGAAAGAGAAATCTAGTTTAGCATCTTAATGCTTTCAGTAATCATCGCTTTAATCCAACTTTATACAAATGTCCCCTTTTCTTGTTGCTCTCATGGCTGCCTACCTGACTAAGCCAAGTTCTCCTCCATGAGTTAAACTCGAAAACCCAACCTTTAGTGTGCAAGATACTGAATTGGATGGTTGTTAAGGAATTGGCGTAACATAAGATTTAAAAGTTGGATTAATTACATAATGTTGTTTTGTGTTTGATTTTGGTATCCCGAAC